>WBNM01002456.1:0-34284 GCA_013399055.1 Ramphastos sulfuratus | reverse complement strand
GGAGACCTTATTGCTGTCTACAACTACCTGAAGGGTGGTTGTGGCCAGCAGGAGGTTGCTTTCTTCTCTCAGGCAACCAGCACCAGAACAAGAGGACACAGTCTCAAGCTGTGCCAGGGGAGGTTTAGGCTCGAGGTGAGGAGAAAGTTCTTCACCGAGAGAGTCATTCCCCACTGGAATGGGCTGCCCAGGGAGGTGGTGGAGTCACCATCCCTGGAGGTGTTCAAGGCACGTTTGGACGTGGCACTTGGTGCCATGGTCTAGTCTTGAGGTCTGTGGTAATGGGTTGGACTTGATGATCTTTGAGGTCTCTTCCAACCTTGCTATACTGTGATACTGTGATACTGTGATAATTGCAACTCATGCACTCTGTGATTACCTTTCCAACTTCTCTGTAGTCAGTAAGAGGTGAGGCCATAAAGGTGTGAGGTAGTTAATGTGCACAAGCTCTGCATATCTCAGAGGCCTCAAGGGGAGTATGTCTCCTGATGTATCTCTAGGCAATGCATGGGCCTCGTTACTGATTGTATCCACAAAACACAAACAATGTTAAAGGTAAAAAAAAACAAAAACAAAATCAAAACCAAAACCCAAACCACAACCGACCAAAACATCCAGCAAAACAAATACTTTCCTGGTTAATTTTTGTTTAAATTTAGGATCATGTTCTATTCTCCAGCTCATCAGTATATATCTACTTTACTATTAAATCCTTACCCTCAAGAAATGAAGTTGCTGTATTTTACTTACATGATGGAGAAAAGTTGGACGTCTCTGATTAGAAGGCATTTTGTATTTCAGTAGAGCTGCTAATTCACTTGGGGACTATGTACTGGCATTAGCTAAATTAAATTTACAGACAAAGATAATTCTATGGTGATTATGACCTAGACCTATAATATAAACCATTGTAAATATTGTGCTATGCCTATCAGAGTTTACAACTATTTTCAAGCCTATACTGAATTAAATTAGTCTTGCTTTTTCTTTTATGCACCTGAAAGCACTTTTAAAATTATTATTAATTACAGTACATTGTTTATCTTTATTGTCTGAATGTTTTTGAATAAAGTCCTAGAATTTTAAGCAGATAAATGAGATGGGCCCCCAAAACCCCAGCCCTGTTCTGGTGGACCCCCTCATCCCTCCAGCCCCTTAAACTAGAAATAATCTGACCCTTGCCTCTGATAAAAATCCACAGAAAAATAAAGAATAGCCAAACCCCACAGAATCATTTGAACAAGATTTCCTTTAAAATTCAAAGGGTTTGTCACTTACTTCTTTACCAAAATATGTGTTTCTATTTTACTTTTGACTCTTCCATTTTATTGTTAAATTCGCATAGAAAAAAAAAACAAAACTATAATTAAAAGGAATTGAACTTAATTTCTTCAACAACCACTTTAGGTCAGTTTTGCCTCATATGAGGTTTAATTAACTATTGATCGTTGAAAGTGAGGTTACTAAACCTATTCCTATGGCACAAAAAATCCCAAAAGTAGATTAAAGTTGGGATGTGGTATGCATATATAAAAATTTGTCTAACCTCATTCTTGTGTTCACAAGAGTACATTTGCTTACTCTTTCAAGTTCTGCTTAGTTACATAACTTGAAAAGTGGTTTGTTCTCACAAATATTTATTCAGGTGTATGTTGCTACAGAAAGATGCTGGCTGCTATGATACTCTTAAAATTAAATTCAGCCACCACTTGAAATCTGTGGGATATATTCTCACAAAATTATTCACAAAACTCAGGGGAATGACTATTACATTAGCAACTAAAGGTATCTTGAAAACAGCTTAGGTGCTAATTATATTAAAAATGTAAACTTGTCCTTCTATCTCTACACATCTACTGATGCAAGATTATAGATGATTTCACTCGGAGTGTTTTTAAACCACAAGGGATAAAATGGAGCCTTTAGCACTGATGTAGGTATCTTCCCTAGGCCACTTTCCCAGTGATTTCTCTGAAAAACAAACAAAAGGAGTACTTTAATGATTACTGTGTGTCTTAATTATCTTATAATTCTGTTGGAGCAATTTAATACTTACAGCTTCTATCTCTAGTTGGAAAATTTGGTGCCTGGGGCTCATGGTTCAGCACAAACAGCACCAGCCTAGCTTGGTGCCATTTCCTAATGTGCTCTGAATTACTGTTTTGCTTTGTTAAAACTCATATCCCATCTCTTTTTCCTCTTAGCTGATGCAGTTGATAACTCTGTTGGTTGAGCAGCTTATTTGAAGTCAAGAAGAGTATAGCCCTTGCTACTGCTGTAAGGCTGAGATTAAGTGTTGAATAAATACTGTTCCAGGTTGCTAGCTTCAAGGAAGCCGAGAGGTATAAATGAGTCCTCACAGCTCAGGAGAAGCCTTGTAGAGAGGCATTATTAACAAGATTTTGGCATAAGAATTGGCTTCTGAGAGATCACTTTTTACATCTAAAGTAAATAGCACTGCACTTTGCATGACTCAGCGAGTTTCAATGAAGCATCACTGGGACCTAACCAAAGGTGGTAGCATGAACTGTCTGTATGAATTTCTTAAGTTCATCATGCCTCTACACAGAATCCCAGACTCTGGTTCAGAGCTAATGAGGCAGCTGAAAGGTAGAATCAAGTTCTTTCCTTCAGGAGACTTTTTTGTCTTTTGCACTGCCAGGACAAATTCTGTTGCATTGGTGACAGATGAAGCCAGAGGCAGCTTCATAGTCATCACAATTTTTATACAAGAAAAACTCTGCCTTTCTTTGCTTATTTTGCATCCCTACATTAAATTAGTTCTTTATTCCGGTAAAAGTATCAAAAAAATTGGTATAGTGTAACAACAAGTTTGACAGAAAAAGGAAAGAGAGGATCATACCAGGTGACCTGGATTCTTTACTTTCACTCCCAGAGAGGTGTGGAAAAATAAAAGTGTTTCATGAGTTCCCTCACTTGGAATTTCCACAACACAAAGGTATTTCCAGAAAACACACCAGCTGAAAACCCCACATTTAAAAATTCTTATACCTTCCTGATTGTCACCTGCATTCTGAAGATAAACACCAAACCAGTGGAAAACTGTGTGTTGAAGATTAAAATGAAATAATTTAGCAAATGAACCAGGAGATGTGGATTAAACAAGATAGTGTGCCCTTTTTCAGATTGGCTTCTTGGGTATGTCCTGTATTGCCTAAAGTATTTGACATTTGGAATTTATACTGAATATTAAATAATCTCAAAAATCATAGAGAAATACCAGCTTAAAAAAAAAAACAAAAAAAAAACCAACAAATTATTATTAATATATTTAAATGCACCAATGAAGGAATGGATTTGCTGACTGGATACCTCTAACCAGTGGTGATAAGCATCATTAAAGTAATATTCTTTCCTTGAAAGAAAAATGAATATAATCCTGATTTTTCTTTAATGTTCTTTTCATCAGGCAAAATAAATTATTGTCCTGATTTGGCTGCTCAAACATTTAGGAGAAACATAGGCTGTTGAGTACATACCCAAAGCTTGAATAAATGTTTGAAACACTGCTCAAAGACAGAAGGCATGGAGTAGTCGGAATAAAGCATTTACTTTGATACTTTTCTCCACAAGTTTTATATTGTGAGCTGTTTAGCATCTTCTGGTTGTGAGAAATAGTGTTATGTTTTGTGCAGAGTGCAGAGAATATTACTCTAAAATAAGTAGCACACCCAGCAGAATTTCTTGTCTTGGAATTTTATTCCACTGAAAAGCAGTGACACAAAAGTGATAGGGCATGGACACTTGTAGGAAACACCTGAGCAGCTCTAGTATTACGCAGGAGTTAATAGGCTAATGCTAGGTTAACTGCATTTTTTGTAAAAAAGATTTTTTCCTCCTAGTGTGTATACAGATATTTGAGAAACAATTAAAATATATTGGATTAAAAATCCACATTCACAGTTCTTCCTCCGAGCTGTACTAGTAAACAAGGAATTGTTCCTTTTTCCATCTTAAAAATATTTTCATTTGGTTCCTAGAAATTATTATGTGGAGTGTTTTAAACTGTAAATTAACACTAATTTTAAAGAAGAGAAGTTCATTATAGCCCTTGCAATTTTTTTTTTTTTTTTTAGTGTCAACAGTAGCTATTTCAGGCACAAACATGTGCCATTGGCTCTCTGTTTTGTTGTAACAAAATCTGAGACACAGAAGTCTGGTCTTGCTGGGCCAGCCTGGACTTTCTGAGCTCACCATTCAGCTTTCGCAGAGCATTTACCAGATAGAACTGCCCAGGGAGGTAATTCAAGAAGTGTATGTACTGAGCAGACATCCATTTCATATCAGTCCTGTGAAGTCACAACTGTGTCATAGCAGACATAGCATAAGATCCTGTTTGGGACTCAGAAGAATTTAGGCAGAGTGCTGACCTGAACTCCACATCATAGCAAAGCTTGGCTTAAAATTAAGGCCTATCAACCACAGGCAGAGTATGACTGAGTCTACATGAATAGCTACAGATAGAAAAGTCTTATACCCTGTTTCAGGCAATAGAAATTATTTAGTGTTAGCAGGTTGGCCTCGTGTATTGCTCTCTGCACACAGCAAAAAGTAGCATATTTGGATTTTGTCCATCATTTGTTTCCAAACTTTTTGCCTTTTTAAAGGGAAAATCAACCACAGATTATTTCCCAATCTTTTCCATTTCAGTGAGATTTGATTAAGTAAAAGCAACTCATCAGATTTTTGACAAAAGTAGCTCCACAGTCGTGTGTTGGCACTTGAGTGATGGTCTGAGTCTCCTAACATCATGCTTGTATTTGCAGTATTTTTAACACCAGTCAAGAGTAAAGTCAACACCAGTCAAGAGTAAATCCTTTTTACAAATTTCCCTAATCATCTTGACCCTCCACACAGTGAACTAAGTGCAGCCATTGTCTACATCTCTGTTCTGTTGTGTTTATATCACTGACAAGGCATGAGTAGCCTTCTAATATGACTGATTTGTGCCAGATGTGATTTCATATTAAGTGTTCATACAGAATCACATCTGCCAGTATATTTTACAGCTACACATTTCCTAACTATCTATGCAAACAAAATCCACTTCATAATACTGCTTTCAGGCAATTTGGAGGCTTAAGAAAAGTTATCTTCTAGCATAAGAACTTAAGTGAATCATTTATATGCAGTTAAAAACACATTCTATGGCAGCAGATGTGATTTACTGTTAAAGTAGTTCATAAACAGTCAGGAAAGATAGTGGTTTCTTTTCTATACAACTTCAATCCCGTGATGGTGGAGATGTACTCTCTTGAGATAGATTGCAATTTAAAAACAGATTTCTTGACTTTTATCTTCATAAATTTCCTCTTACTTTTTCATTTATTTTGAAAATTAAATGATAAAATAGGTGTTTGACGTGGTGATCTCTGTTAATTTAAATCGGTGAAATCTCTGCTTCTTCTGTGTTAGTGTAAAACCCCTCCTGTCTTCATTAATACTGAAATTTAATTTTTTAAATGAGAAATGCATTATTTATAAAACCATATTTGCCAGTTATATTCTAAATATTGGTTTTATTTTTAAGATTATGCTAGTGTAGGATATTCCATAGACTTAGGTCAGGTAATTTCATTAAAGATGATCTAGAACTTCATACCGGCACGAGCTGATAAAGCACTATAAACATGGTCATGTTCTTGACTGACACAGACCAGGGCATATCTAATTACTTCAGTATACTTTTGCTGATATTTTTTGCAGTGAAGTATCTTGCTTACAGAAAATAACCATGGAGAGAAACTTCAGTCAATTTCCTATATAGTTGGCATATATGAGGAATTAATATGACTGTGTTTGCTTTTGCTTAAACTAATTTGATTTGTTTTCTGGATTGTTTGGGGTTTTTTTGTTTTTTGCTTGTCTGTTCCTTTGAGTGTGTTTGTTTTAGTTGAGTTTTTTTCTTTTTGTTGTTGTTGTTTGTTTTTTTGGGTTCTAGTCTATTCCCCAGCATATGCATTTACTTAAGTGCATCTTTTTCTAGCTTTATATCATCTTACACCATGGAGTGACAGTACTTGCCTTCTCCTTCATTGCAGTGGCAGGGACAGAAGAAAATTTATTGATGTATTTTTTTTCCCCAGGAGTTAATGTCTGCTAGGGTTACTTGCATCTGTACAAAAGATCCCTTTCAAGGACAAGGTAAACTGAAAACTGCATTTTGCAATATTAAGTCTACAGAGGCCTCAGTTTACATTTTATCCTAAGTATGATAAAATGTAAATGGTAAAAATTTTACAGTTTACATTTTAAAGTTTAAAAAAGCAATATGCTGATTAGATTTTCGGCTGAGATTTCGGTGAAAACACATTAGAATTGTAATTAACTGTTGATGTAGGTGATACCAAAATAACAATGCAATTCTGTATAATAAAAATTGCATAAATTAATGATAGTTGAGATTTTCATTTGCCTCTTTACTCTCAACAAAGCATGAAAAGCTGTTGTGTCAATAACACAAGACAATTACATTATCTGCTTCTGAAGTTATTAGTATTCGCTGCAATGCAATTTTTTCACTGGAAGAATTTGTGTTGCCAAATAAAATCTGGTAATGCACACTGGCAAATCATTTTTTTCCATTTAATATAATGCAATTACAGTTGATTTTCCATTAAATTCTTCTCCTTAAAAAAAAAAAACCAACAAAAAAACCCAAACAACCAAACCACAAAACCCAACAAAACCTCAAAACAAAATAGCAAGGAAAGCCCTGCAGGTTCAAACTTTAATTATTGAATTACTTATATACAGCTTGTGAGGTCTGAATGAACAAATAAATTGAGGGAATGCTGAGCATTTAAAAACTCTGAAGTATTTAGAATAATCATTAGTTAAATCTGGAAAGCATTTTTAAAAAGGGAAGAAATGTCCCAAGAACATGGCAAAACCAAGGAATGATCATCTGATCTTACTACTTATATATTAAATTCATTAAAAACTGTGGGGAAAAGGTAATTAATATTACATTTGGGATTGATGATTCTGTAAGGTATGAGAAATTCTGTAAGGCAATCAGGAGCAAATTCTTGCTGATGTTAATTCAGACAGGGTTCTTAATGGCTGTGAGGCTTTTAGTCAGTTTAGTGACTAACCATGGCTTCATGAATAGTACACAACACATGTACAAATCAGTGCCTGAAAGCAAAAATTCTCAGATACAATTAGTAAATTCAAGTCCTCTGAAGGATGAGGTCCTTAAGTTTAAAAGTAGCCTCAATAGCTATTTCTAGATCAGGATCCAAGCATATCAGTGTGTTTTCCTTTCCTTTTTCCTACTTGATATTGTTTCTGTTCCTAATGCTTTACTCTCCACTACAGGCATACCCTAACCCTTAGGACTGATTGAGCCTGAAACAGACAACACACATGCTCAGTAAGCCTCTACACATGTATCAAACTGATTCCTAAGCAAAGCATCTTCAAAGTTAAAAAAAGTTTCTGTCCTTGTCAGCAGTCCTCCATCATATTTCCACTGTGATAGGACCTATCACTGCTGCATAAGAATGAAAGGAATTTTAACCTTGCTTTCCCTGGGTCATAGGTAGAAAAAAGTCATAGTGATGCATGCAGGTGAATTCAGATAATTTGGTAAGATGGGAATTCCCTTGATTTTCTTCTCATCACCTTGGAATCAGTCAGGTATATTGCACAAAACGCATATTAAGTCTTGGTGCTTTACTGAGGGCTCGACAGTTGAGTTGGTGTCAGAAATGGGATCCCAGCTCTAGAGAGGGACCTTGGACAAATTTGTGCCAGCTTTTGGCTGAGATACAGCATAACATGCAAGACCTGAGAAGGAAGACAAGCTGACCTTCAAAATGCCTCTGTAAAGACAGACAGTTTTAGATTGGAACGGGGATTTCCTACATGCTGTTTCAGGGGAATGCCTATCACCAGCCATGTTATGTAGTCTTCAATGCATATGTTGTTTGAATTCCCAATAGGTTTTGCTTGTGGGTCAGGGACTGTTTACAAATCCAGAACTAAAAGAGAAAACAAAAACAAAACCAAAAACAAAACCAAAAACAACAACAACAACAAAACAATAAAGTCTAATTGATCCAACTGCTGTCTGAAAACACAAAGTTACTGGCATGTATGCTTCAGGAGGAGTGTGCTGGTTTAAGGCTAATTGGAATATTTTAATAGAGAAAATTATATTATAGGCTGTGAAAAGGAAACAATGGTGATGTCTACTTCACTCATGGGTTTGCTGACACAGAGAAAACTAAGAACATAAACATTAGATAAGACAGTCGGGCTTGTGGCACTCTCTGGGGTACAGCGTCTGGGGCTGTCTACCAGCTTCTGAACTTCTCCTGGTCTCTGATTAAATTCACTAACCACTTTTTCTTCTAACTCCTCCTCTGGCCGATCCTCAAAACCTTGGGGTAAGGTATAGGGGTGGGGAGAAGGTGGAAGGGTGGTTGGGAGCCCCTCCTGGGGTCTCTGATTTCTGGGAGGGGTGTTGTGTTTCTGTATTACCTTTACCTTGTATATTTCTGTAAATATTCCTGTATATAGTGTATATATCTGCTTGTACATTGTGCTGAGCTGTAAATAGAGCTTCATCTAAACTTCCAGCCGGCTGAGTTCTAGTCTGGGTCATTTTGCAAAGTGTGGGGGGGCGGGTAACTCCCAAACCCACATCAAGGAGTCTCAAACAGGCATGGCATTCAATCGTCTTTTCTCTCTCCTGTTATGCTGAAATACTATCAGTACTTGCTGTGTTTGTCAGGTCTGTCTGTGGCAGTGCTGTGTCACTCTTTCAACTATATCATGCCATGGATACAGAAGCAGTCTTATAAATAATACATTATAATAAAGTCAGATGAAGGAAGGTGCAGAATCACTATCATTGTGTGTAATCAGGGTAAACTAATGAGGATTTTGTAGGAATCTATGAATACCAAATTTTAGTAGTGCAGGCAGACAGACTAAATTACCCAAGAGATTACCCTAGCTCCTCTTTCTAACGTCTACGGATATTGTGTATCAGCAGAAACAAAATAAACTCTAAACACATCACAAGAAAACATAGTTCATTATATTCAATGTTACAAAAACAATAGGCTGGAGTCTGCTATCAGTTATGC
Source organism: Ramphastos sulfuratus (assembly GCA_013399055.1). NCBI lineage: Eukaryota > Metazoa > Chordata > Aves > Piciformes > Ramphastidae > Ramphastos > Ramphastos sulfuratus. The sequence continues at coordinate 25,162 of WBNM01002456.1, read as the reverse complement.
CAGATGTAGCTCATTAATCACACCGGCATAGTGTGTGGGGAAGGGAGATTGAAGGGCTGGACATCACTGACTCTGCCCGTGTAGACAGCCTCTTCAAGAATGCTGGGGCTTATTTCCAGAAATTGTTCCAGTCTCTCCCTATTTCTTCCTTAAGTGAGAGTTGTCCTCACGCAAAACAGGGTATGGGAGACATCTGAGAGCCGTTCAGATTGTCTGGGAGTTGCACCAGCCCCAAGTGACCCTCAAGTAACAGGAACCCAGGGACTGACACAGCTGGAGGTCCTCCAAGGGCACAGCAGTCCTAAGAGAGATCCTTATTACTGCCCTGCTCCTGCCCCTAGATTCCCATGGAAGCAATCCAAAGGGACTGGAAAGAAGTGGAGGGATGAGTTCCTGGGTGGTACTTTCACCTGTTTGTTTCCAAGGTTTTTGTTCAGTCTGAGAGGCAAGAATGGTGAAGGGAATGGAGCAGAGAGATGAGAATCAGCGGCTCACCAGAAAGCGAAGTAGGTGAGGAGGCAGGGGAGAGGGCAGGAGGATGCAAAGAACAAAGGGGGATGGGAGAGTGTATCTCAGAAAGAAAAGCTAGCTGGGAAAACAGAAATGAAAGTCAACTGGAAGAAACTTTACTGGAAGATGAAGCAAGGAAAAAGCAAAATACATCTCTGGAAATGTGTTCAGCATACCAAAATAATTCAAGTGAGATGAGGCTTAATATTGTAACTGTATTGCTCAGGACATTGCTCAGTGTATCCCGAGTCCCTGGATGAAGTTCTTAGGAAAAATAGGCCACCTTATTTACAGGACTGAAAATCCAGCCGTGTAAAAGGTATCCAGAGACTATCTCTCAAGTTGAGTGATCAAGTGGAAACAAAATGTACAGCTTTCTGGAAGCGATTTGGGTAACAGTCTGACAAGAGTGGCTGCACCACAGGTTGTCTCATAAATCTCCATCAGACTCTCATGACCATGGTGCTGTATAAAGGTGTTATTTTCCTTTGAGGTACTTCCACCCAGTGAGAGAAGATAGGTGCTCTGGTGCTATGAATCAAACTGTCAACCAACTTCGGATCTTTGTAAGACAAATAAGACATGCAGGCTTACAGTGAAATGTGGGATACCATATTCAGGTTTCCAGCAATTACTGATAGTGAATTCTACCTTTCAGTGTATCACAGGAGTTCCAACACAAGGGCAACAAGAGAAAAGCATCAAGCCACATTTATGAGAAATGACATCTGAAAGACTTGTCTCCTTTACACCAAAGCACTTCTGTTTCATCTACAAATACTGGCAGTTAGTTTTCATGGTTTGAGTGAAATTCAGACAGAACTGATTTCAATGGAAATACTGTAATTTATTTCAGTGGAACAATGATTTAAACTCTTGTATCATGAGAAGCTTCTCAGCAAGCCAGATGCAGCTTCCTGAACTAGTTCCTCTCTCCTTTCAGAGATACCCTTCCACAGAGAAGACTGAAAGAAAGACAACTCCCTCCTGCCAGGTTTCTGAAGATGCTGCTAAACAATAGTTGGATAAATATATGACATAATTATGGTCCAACTTCTTGCTTGTGTCAGAAAATTGCAACAAAAGCAAGCATTATTAATTAGTGACAGCTGAAACTGTTAACACAACTTTCTTAAACATTACTCTGACAACCTTCAGTAAAATCTGTAGGTGACTTTGTTGATAAATAGCTCATGCAAATAATTCACATAAGCCACCACCAAACTGATAAAGTGATACATTTTATGTAATCAAGTCACTGACAGACTGAATTCTATCCAGATGTTAAGAGGATTCCGCATCCCTATAGAAGCGACAATACAGTTGAACCACCCTAACAGGTAATGCTTTCCCTCAAGTATTAGCAATGAGGTGCTTAATCAGTGCCAAAACAGATGTCTATTTGATTATAAATACCGATGCTATATTCCAGATATATGTATGTCTGAAGGAAATGCATTTCAGTGAGAAGGAATCTAAGGAGAAAAGCCTTTATTCACCTATTGTAGATATGTGCTTATAAAATATGGAAACATGCGATCTTGTTCCCTCTACTTTGTTAAAAAGGAAAAGAAAGTCCAGAATATACTCAAAGTTTAAAGAAGAAGACGGACTGGAATAATTTCAAGTTCAAAGTATACTTGTAAATCAGCTTAAAATTACTCCAGGTGAAATACAACAAACAGGTTTGTTTCCAGTGACTTTTTTGGTGATAATTATTCCCTGGTCACAGACAGCCATGAATTCATCCAAAGAATATGTCCACTTATGTTTTAGATTGTTCTGGGAAAACCAAAACAAAAGAAACAACCCCACAAATCTTCCTCACAATACCAAGTCCTCCCTTGCTATTTGCCTCAACTCCACATTTTCTTTTCTTTGAAAGAATAAACTTCTCTATACTTATTGGATATTAGCCAAAGGGATTCTTCATCAGTACTCTTCNTTATCCCAGCGTCTGCCTTACATGGAACGTGAGCTGGAAGGATTGGCAAGGGGGATTAGAAGCAGAATGATTAGTTGGGTTACATAGATGCGAGCAGAACANAAGAAGACGGACTGGAATAATTTCAAGTTCAAAGTATACTTGTAAATCAGCTTAAAATTACTCCAGGTGAAATACAACAAACAGGTTTGTTTCCAGTGACTTTTTTGGTGATAATTATTCCCTGGTCACAGACAGCCATGAATTCATCCAAAGAATATGTCCACTTATGTTTTAGATTGTTCTGGGAAAACCAAAACAAAAGAAACAACCCCACAAATCTTCCTCACAATACCAAGTCCTCCCTTGCTATTTGCCTCAACTCCACATTTTCTTTTCTTTGAAAGAATAAACTTCTCTATACTTATTGGATATTAGCCAAAGGGATTCTTCATCAGTACTCTTCTTCAAGAGATGCAAAGAGTGCAAGGTGGGGAATCTGAGATGTACAGCTCTCTAATGTGAACAAAATGGCACATTTTACTCAGCTTCTCCTCAAAGCAATGTTACCATACTAAGCTGTGGTAATACCATGGTTTTAATGCTCAAAAAGATACCATTGAACAAGTGATTTTCAATGTGTAGTTTGCCTATTGAAATTGCAGATTTCTTTACACTAAGTTTAAGTTCACAGACTTAGGTTCTTTTTTCTTCATTGTTTCTTAGAAGTAGCTCATGAACCTTCTGAGGCCAAAGAAATGTTTTACAAATGAAAGTCATAGTTTGTAAAATGAACACTGGTTAGCTTCAAACCAGCACAATTGGGCTTCAGTTCTTAAAGATTATATGCAAAGTATTTTCTGTATTAGTCTGAGACGGCATTTTCATTTCAGCTTTAGCTTCCAGTTATTTTATTTTCAGCTGAAACCATTAACATTCTCTTTTTTTCTCTACCTCTCTCACTAATTCTAATGGTTTGCCTGGAATGGCCTGCAACTCACAAATCTTTTTCACACTCCTAACTGAATACATGTATGAAAGGAAAATAATAGTCTGCAGGTGTCACTCCTCTGCTGTCTTATCTGGTAGGGTACAGTAGGACTTCAGTATCTTGTGAAATCTCAAATACTTCCAAACTGAGCACTGTCATGATGACTCCAGTGATTATGATGCACAATGCAATGCCCAAGACAGAGTGTGGAAAGATGGCGAAATGTAAAGAACAATAGGAAACTATTACTTAGCTTGACAGAAGCTGCAAAGAAAAAGCAAATGGTTATCATTAGTGTTTAAAAAGAAGTATTAAATTATAAGCATAGAAATCAGAGTGTTGATGTGTTCTAGTTTAGAGCTTCCCAGAGACCCAAAGCCCACAGAACAAAATTAAATATAGGATGCCTCCTCTCTCCCCACCTTTGAAAAGAAAAGAATTAGATAGAAAGAGTGGGAAGAGGTAAAACACCCAAAGAAAACAGTCTAGCACTGATTTTGGAAGTTATTAAAAAAAACCAAAAAAACAAAAAAACCCAAACAACACTAAACAAAGGATATTTAAGGTAAGGGAGTTGACAGAGATATAAGGGAAGGGAAACAGGTACAAAAATGTATACAAAAGAAGATGGATGACAATGGATTGTCCTGGATGGAGGTAGATTTGGGAGGTGGCTGGTCTGCCACATGGTTGGTTGGTCACCTGGCAAAGCAGGAGCAGCTGTAGCAGCAAAAGAGTTTCTCCTTAGGAGATGCAGAGAGAAAGAGTGATAAGAGGAGGTTTGCCTGCTTTTACAGTGTTGCAGACAGGAAGTGGCAGTGGGCTAACCTTTGCATCTAGGGGAAACCTCCCACCAAGAGGGGCCAGGAGCACCTGGGGGGCTCATTTTCCAGACCATGCCTACCAGGAAGGGCCAGAAGCACCTACGGTCAGGCTCTAGACTACCTCCCAGCCCCCTAGAGGTTTAACCTGTAACATTCTGCATCCAAGAAACTGTGAAATGAAGCATTCAGAAGAAATACATACAGCTCCAAAAACAAATCACTACATGCATGAAAAGGTCAAGACTCTTATTTGGAAGGCAGATTCAGTAGTGTTATGTAGGCTGGAAATTAAAAGGAAGTTCCTTTAGGTCAAGATGCATAAGCAAGTCACACAAAACACTCCTTTTTAGCTGAAGGAGTCCAGGGACTCCCGGGAGCATAAGGTCCAGATTCCTTGCTGGACTTGTGAAGCACAAGCTTGACACAGCTTACAGCAAATATCATTGCAACAAAATTTAAACCCTAATAATGGCCCTACTTGTATGTATGAATGCATGTGTGAATACATATATAATTTTCACTGGGGAGCTGACAATTTTTGTTTTGGTACATCTCATTGTTTTCCAATTAATAACATAATGATTAGCATAGCTGATAAAATGCTGGAGCCTCGCCAGCAGATTCAATGAGTTTATCTGTTTTCACCTGAGATACCTTCTGTCTGTTCATATTTTAGCTCTCCAGGCTGAAAATGCATAATTCATCACAGGTAAGATCCTGCTTCTTCTTTCCCTGCATGTCAGTTCAGAGCTATTCATTTCTCTGTGACACTGCAGTACTGGAAGGAAATTCAGACTCTACCCCAAACTATTTGCACAGATTTTTCTTTGCCTATCTGTGCATAAACAAAACCTTGACTTTTCATTCTACATTTGATTTATTTTGGTTTTTGTAATAGATTAAAACTCTGAGAATATATTGTCATGAGAGTGATAACTTGATGTTTTCCTTATTTTTTTGAGTGAATGCACTTCAGTATTCACATAGCAAAAAAGCCCTAACGAGTTCCTTATATGTCTAATCCTACAGACAGTTGAGGAGAGATTTCAGCTGGTACTTTTGAGATTGCATATCTATAAAATATTTTTAGGATGTTAATAATTTACTTAAAGATTATGACTTTGTCCTAAGGTGCAAAACTGAGATCATTACAGTTGTGGGGTTTTTTTGTTTTGTTTTGCTTTTTGGGGGGACAGGTTTTGTTGTTGTTGTTTTTTTGTTTGGTTTGTTTTTTATGTTATGTTTTATGGGTGTTTTGGTTTTGGGGGGGTTGGGGGGCTTTTGATGGTTTTGAGGTTTGTTTGTTTGTTTGTTTTGTGGGCTTTTTGGTTTGGTTTTTTCATTGTTGTTTGGTTGGGGTTTTTTGGTTGTTTTTGTTTTTGTTTTCTTGTTCCACAGCTTTTTTAGCAAGAATCAATTCCTAGTCATCCTCAGAATCAGGACACCAGTCTTCATGATATGATTTTTCTGTGTAAAACGGATCTTTTAAAACACCATGTCCAGACAAGAAATTTAATGGGATTTCTTGGTTGAGGGCACCTGTGCTTTATAGTCTTTTTTTTTTTTTTTTTTTTTTTCCTGGTGTGTTTTTTCTTTCCAATTAGCCCTAGATTTTTGTGTCAGAGATTTAGCTTGCACGGATTTCAAACCTCTTAGATTCATGCCTCATAGTCTTACCTCAAGGCAAATTAGCTGTTTCAGATAAACATCCAAACCTTTGAATATCTTTCCTCATCAGGACGCAACTCTAAGCCTTTTGAAGTTCACTCAGCACCTCTACAATATCTAATCCATTCATGAATATTCATCCAAGGTAGCAGTAATTGTGATGCTATTGTGTCACTGTTAAATAATTAAAGGCTCTTCAGCGACACCTGTGAAACCTTTCTGACTTTTAAATTAAGCATACCTATAATTTTTTTTTTTAATGTTTATGTTTTATGATATCACAAATAGCACCCTGGGAACACGGTCAAACAGATGATTTTGAGAGTTGCACTCTAAAGAAATGAGGAAGATATAAAAACATTCTGCAGGGAAAAATAAATTAGAAAGATTGGTTTCATTAGAAGGCGCATAAGCTTTTGTGGTCCATCTGTTGGGTAGCTCTCCTTACTAAATAGACCTGGATGATCAGAGCATTGGTATTCAGAAACCAGGAAATATTCAAGTGTGGAAAAAAAAGGTAAATTTAAAGTGGATAAACCTCTGGGAGGTTAAAGTTAGGCAGAAATTACAGTTCCAAGTTCTTATGGTTGTCCAACTGAGAACACAGGATCTGTATAGATCAGGTAGAATATTCTTAACATGCAGATATCCTGAAACTGGAGAAAATAAAACCCTGATGAGATACATTAATGTAGACTCTTTCCATCTTCACATAGCTACACTGCCGTAGGCCTCCTTCCACACCTTCCCTTGTTCATACGTGGGACAAACGTTTTCAGAAGCATTCTGCACTGAATGCTGCTCTGCTGAAGGAACTCAGACAGGTTCTCTGTTGCTTTTCTCTGAGCTCTTGAGTACTTCTGGTGGAGTGATGTTTTTAACAAAGTTTACCCTCTGTTTTTGTGCAGTTGGCTCCTCTTAGAGGTAGCAACTCAAATTCTTTGGGCTGGGCTTCTTCCCTGTCAGGCCTTTTGTATCTGTCCCTCTCTTAGCAGAAGAAAGTGAAGTCTTACCTCACTTTTTCCTGTTTTTGGAACACATTTCTTTCTTCATGCTGCAAGCTGCTTTCTGATGACCAGTGTGCTGGTTTGAGGCTAATTGGAATATTTTGCTGAGAGAAATGAAATACTTAGCTGTGAGAAGAAAGAAAATAACAGTGACCTATATCACTCATTCTTCTGCTGAGAGAATGCAACTAGTCAAAATATAGATAAGGCAATCACTTCACACACACTTCTCAGTTCTTGGTTGTTCTTCTCTCTGGCAGTCTATGTGGTTACATCTGCCTTAACTCTTTAACCTGATCTAACCTTTCTTTTTTTTTTCCCTCTAATCTCCTTGCCATCTTTTTGACATCCCACCTCAGATCTCTGCAGATTTATCATGTGAGACATATGGGGATTGATCTGGTTATTTCTGAGGGGAGGGAAAGAGGAGGAAAAGGGGAGGAGGTTTGGGTCGGGAGCCTCCTGAGCAGTCTGACTGTTTGGGGAGGGATTTTTTGTTTCTGTATTAACATTAACTTGTATATCACTGTAAATATCTGTGTATATTGCGTATATATCTGCTTGTAAATTGTGCTAAGCTGTAAATATCAAGCTTCATCCCTTAACTTCCAGGCGACTGAGTCTAGTCAGGTGAATTCGTGGTGGGGTGAGTAACTCTCTGTGCTGGTTTGAGGCTAATTGGAATATTTTAATGGAGAAAATTATACTATAGGCTGTGAAAAGGAAACAATGGTGATGTCTACTTCACTCATAGACTTGCTGAGATGTTTAAGAAAAGAATAACAAAAAATAGATAAGACACTCGGGCTTGCAGACACTCTTGGGCTGTCTAGCAGCTTCTTGTTTTTCTCCTCTCTGCTGAGTAACCTTGCTAACCACTTTCCTTCTAACCTCCCTGGCCAATCCTCCAAACTCACCTTGTGTGTAAGGCAAACTGTGGGGTAAGGTATAGGGGTGGGGAGAAGGTGGAAGGGTGGTTGGAAACCCCTTCTGGGGACTCTGATTTCTGGGAGGGGTGTTGTGTTTCTGTATTAGCTTTAACTTGTATATTTCTGTAAATATTCCTGTATATTGTGCATATATTTGCTTGTATATTGTGCTAAGCTGTAAGTATAGCTTCATTCCTTAACTTCCAGCCTGCCGAGTCTATTCTGGGTGATTTTACAAAGTTGGGGGGAGGGGGCAGAGAACTCCCAAACCATCAGACTCCCAAACCATCACAACCAGCAGCACTAGTGTTTCTATAGCTATGAAATTCCTGCATTATATTCTCCATCCTTGTTACCAGCCAATTCTTCTCTCTTGGTTTTAGGCTACTCTAGTGGCTGTTTCTAATTGTCTGGTTAGATAGAACTATGAGAGATAATGAGGCCATTTAGCAGTCTTTCCAAGTTGCTACCCAGTGGAACTTTTATCTTAGCTTTATTCTCCATTAGTCTTACTTCTTCTGCCTATAGACCACAAACCTGAAATTTTGTGGATGTATACAATGTAACTGCTTGCAAAGAACTGCACAGATTCAAGGCAGGAGAGACATACTCTTCAGGACTAAAGTGAAATGGTTAGATGTACAACAAAGTACCTATCCAGCCAATGGTAAGGCTGTTGGCTGAAAGACATGAAAAATCTACTCAGTCTCTTCAATTTACAATATATGAAATGTTGCCTTGGAAAATTGACTGCAATGGAAGTTAGGGAAAAATAATTAGAGGAATACCTACTGTGGTGGTAAGGGGTTTTTATGAATCTGGGTTATAAGTAAATTGTAATGAGGCCGATATAAAATATTAAATATTTTATTAACAAAAAAATTTCCCCAAACGTATTTACAATATAACCCACACTGATTCTACTATGCGGTTGGTAAAACTATTGTTGCAGAATGTATATATATCCAATAAAATTAATTTAAATGATTTTTATAAACAATTTTAGAGATTAATGCAATTCGAGAGTCCTGCGACACAAACTGTCGCTTAAAGGTCAAACACAAACTATTAACGAACTTTAGGAAAGAGAGTTAGTTACTCACTCGTCAGGAATCCCGATATTAACAGTTCAAAAGTATTCGTGGGAATATATTGTTCCTGCCACGTGGCGGCCTTCCACGTGGCGGTGACGAGTGGGTTTTTGCTGCCTACGTAGCCAAACAGACCACGCTGTCCGATGAATCCACAGTCGAGACGCGGAAAATCCTCCGTGGCTCTCAGGAGGTCTCACAGCACTCAGTCTCTGGGCGAAGCAGGATTCAAGTTCCCGGACGATTGCAGCCTTATCGGCTGCGATGCATGACAAAAGGAGTCGATCTCGGGCTGAAGCGGCGCGAGCTGGCAAACGCTTCTATCCCTTGACTCGATGCACCAAGCGGGCAGGATCAGGCCCGCCGTTTATGTGTGTGGGGGAGAAACAAAATCCCCTGCTACGTTTAATCTAAGCAGCACAGAAGGTAGCAGACAGGCAATGGCGGTTGCAGCAGCAGTAACGCAACAACAGCAGCTAACGCAGTAACAAAAATTGGCTGGAGGTTTTAAGCATTTTGGCCGAGTGTTTTGACCAATAGCAACCGATAAAAGACCAATCTCAAGTTACCTTACTAAAAGAGGCAGAAGTCACAAGTCCATCACCGTGACTTCTGCAGACTGAGAGGCGCCAAGCCCTTTGTCTGCTTTCCCGCTTCTACCCGGGAAGAAGGGGAGAAAGGAGGAGTGGGGGGGGGAGCAAGATGGGTGCCCAGGCGAATATCCAGGATGTGTGTCCCACACCCTTCACCACACCTACTGAAATACCTGAGGAATATTTACCTGGAAGTAAACACTGTCACTCCTAATACACAAAGGCTCTTGTGCTAAGGCATTTTAGATACCTTTCCACTGGGCATGGGAAAGAAGCAGAAACAAAAATGTTTTGAAATTGCTGAAAATAAATTGAATTTTAAGCTCTCGCATTAGACTCACTACAGTCTTAAAAAATAGGGATTTCCAGATCTCCCAAGGTACAGAGACAGAGCATTAGTTTTAAAGAGAGTGAAAGCTGTGGTCCTTTCTATCTCTGGGTGTTTCTGTCCCCATGTCTCTGTCTTTCTCAGCCATGAATGCTGGCACAAAGAGAGGCAATGGACACGCAAGATGCCCTTGTTGCAAAGGAATACAGCCTGCTGCTATAAAGCTCTGTGTGGTGAAATAGGGAAAAGAATCTCTTCTGTCTTGCAAAATACAGGCATGCTTCAGCTCTAGACTGTCTTCAAACTATGCCTTCTGCTTCTGGGTAAAAAAAAAACCTCATTGTGAAATCTCCTCAAACCAAAAATCTGAAAAATCCATATACAACATGGGCTGAAGGAACATGTTCAGTAGCTTCTCTTAAATTCCTGATTAGAAACTCTAAGGTAATGCATTCTATCCCTCTCTTGCAATCCTGTCTGAAATGGATGTCATGAAGTCAACCTCATTAATATTTCACACTTCAGTAATATTTCAGGCAATGTCATATGTGAATAAAGCAAAAATGCACTTCTGAGCTTCTTTGGTAATATATCTCTAGTGTGCTTGACATGCAAGACACAAATTCATCTTTTAGAAGATTAGATAACTGGATTCATTTTCTCCTTTGATGCCTAGAAGGCTCTTGCTCCCATTTTGAGTTCTAGATGCATAATGTATATCTTCTTTACTTACAGGTCTGAATTACTTCATAGTCTTCAATCAAATATGAGTCATGGACCAAATCTGCCTTAGACACCTTTTAGATCTTGAATTACATAGTCCATCTTAAATACAATGGGAATATTTTCACTGACCTCAATAAAAGCTCTCTGGATTTTTTTTTTCTTTAATTTTTTCCTTCTTTTCCTTCCCCTCCACAAACATAAAACTTTAAGGAAAAATTAATAGATCTCTCACTAGCCTACATTAAACTTTTCAGTATTGTGTAGCTTCAGCAATTTACTCAGAAGGAGTAATTATTCCCAAAGTACCAGTGTTGGTTCACTTGAAATATGTATGATATTAACACAATATGGTTTTGTTTGGGTTTTTGTTGTTTTTTTGGGTTTGTTGGGGGGTTTTTTTGTGTGTGGGTGGGAGAATTTTGTTTTGTTTTGTTTTGTTTTTCCCCCAGAAGCCATGTATATAACAATATTCTGTGCATGAAAGCATTTTTCCTTGGGTATTCTTTTGTCATCTGAAACTCTTATTAAGCATTAAACAGATGCTGAAATCAATAGAGAAAATTTGTTTCAGTTGCTAGTTTACATCTCAAATAGAGTGACTGAGTAAACCAATGCTGAAGGCTGCTTATTTAATGATGCACAGCATAGACATGGCAAATATAAGTTGCTTTTATGTACAGACATGCATGTGAATACCTGCACATAAATGTAATCTGTCAAGTTCAAACAGCTGCACATCATAAATGTAATCTATCAAGTTCAAACAGCTGCACCTCATGACAGTGCACCAGAACACCTTATATCTTTGTCCAGTGGCACAGCTTTTTAAAGAATTTGTCCCTTTCCAGTGTAGAATGACAATTATTTTTTATTCAGTCTGCATGATGAAAACCAGCAAGGCAGACTTGATGATTCGGCCAATCACTTCATTTTGTGCAGTTCTTCTGTTTTGCTATACCTGACCGAATCAATTTTAACACGCCTGACAACATTGCATATACTGTCTAATTGAATGCTGAGTTAATTCACATTTGTTCCTTGAAGGTATATGCACAAAGTGGTTATACTCAGCTGTTACAACACAAACCTGAGAATAATGGTATTGGTTTATCACTAGTAAGTTCTCTCCAATTATATTTGTTTGAAGTCCAGCTCATGCTCTACCAGTGTTACTATGTCACATCTATTGTTAGTCTAAACACAAATGTTTAATTTATGAGCATTGCTTTCTTTGAGGTCACTATGGCTCAGCTGTGCATTGTTCAGAGACAAATGTATTTATATTTGCATTTTGTCAGTGCACTGAAACAAAGCCTCAGCATCTCAAATGACTAGGAGATAGAACATTTACATTTAAAGCTAAAGAAGTTAGTAGGCCTGTCTTCTTCAAAATACACCTGCTGCATCTTTGTCTAATTCCAGAGCATTAAACAGACCAAGTTGAGAACTTACATAAAATGACATAGTGTGTTCTCCTCAAATAAAGTCAGCGTATTCCACAGAGAAATCTAACCTTAGCTGAAAGAGGTTAAATTCAGAGTGTATAATACAAGCTGTTAGGAGTTTTCTGTTCTAGGTATTACCTGGCATCCAAGGAATCTATGAGAGAATCTACAGTACGTGAGCATGAACTCAATGTCACCTGTGAATCCCTGTTCTCATCTCATCTGTGNGGGGGGGGGGGCAGGGAACTCCCAAACCATCACATATGTTATAGGATTTTGTTTGTCTGTTTTTTTCAGCTCTGTCTCAAATTGCTACTATGAAATGCAACTTTTCCAATATTTTAACAGTTTGATCAAATGAAACATAGTATTTTTTTTGTTTAAGCATGGAGTTTACAAGTTGTATTCAAACCACTTGCTTTCAACACTGCTAATAGATTCACTTTGAAGCTGCATTTGGTGGAGCAACTCACTGTATTTCAATGTCATTATCTTGAATGATTTGAGAGTTGAATGGTAGCTGAAGAGATATTAGGAAGAGTCATCAGAGTCAGTTGTTCTGATACCAAAAATTGTTAGTGTGGGACTATTAATTTGTTTTGACCATTCATTTTTCATCCTCTGAGGTCCCTACAAAAAGAGACAGTCAGGCTAAGATTCCAGCACATCCCACTTCACCAGGCTGCATTATCACAGAGCATCACTAAAATAAATTAAAAGGTCATGGGTATGTTTTGGTGTTATTTGTTTCCTTATTTATTTATTTACCTTTTTGGTAGAAACTCTAGAATCTTATTTCATCAGTACCTAGATTTGTTTAGTCTTAGCCTTCACCTGTCATTACATTAAGCCTGGAAATGTAAAAGGAGCAACAGATTAATCACAGGTGTTGAAATTCATTCAGTAACAGCAGGTAAGTGAAGGATTCTTTTATATTGCTATTTAACTTGATCTAGGCCTATTTTCACCTAACTCAATAACATGGAACCATCTTTTATTTTACAACCGTCACATCAGATCTGTGCATAGTTTCATCCATTTTATGACAATGGTATTGAAATCCTGTAGTCTGTAATGTCATTTAAATAGTTTCTCTTTAACAGCATTCCAAGCTGAAATCCGGTTTCTGATAGAAATACCCTGAATTCTTTACTCAATTCTAATCACTCACTCAACAAAATCAATTTAAATCAGAGATATGCCTAAGCAAGAACCGACAAAACCTGACTGAGGAATTAAGCATTTATCCTGGTGGTATGTAGAAGAATACTGTGAATTTCTCTGCACAAAGAGTAGAGATTTGAGTATACGTTGAAATAACTGTAAGGAGGAATTCTCCATCATGAGAGATTCATAGCTTTATAATATAATGCAGGGAATAAAATAAAATACCTTCCTGCACAAAATATTTTTTTCTATCATTTTTTTCTAATAATGGAACCATACACTGTCCCACCAGGCATTCCTCCTGTTATCACCAAGAACTGCATATTTGACCTGAGTGGTATATGGTCACAAAATTATTCTAGCAGTCCAATATTTTTCATTAAAAAGTGTCCATTCCACGATATGCAGTCTTAAATGAGACGAAGGATATTATTTTGACATAGTAGTGTACTGAAATATTTTATTTCATATAAAAAATGAATTAGTCTAACATTTCCCCAAGTAGGATTAAACAAAATTTTAATCAGTCAAGAAGATTTTTAGCACAAGGCGGCTGATAAGTCAAATAAAATGGAAAAGAATTGTGTAGACAATGACATTTTGGTTAAAATTCATTTTATTGTGTTCAGAGGGTTGGTTTGTTTGTGTTTGTTCGTTTTGTTTGGGCTTTTTTCTGCTACAAACTTAAGGTTAATATCTCTCTGCTGGACAAATTTTGTACGATATTACTTGCAAGAAATCACAGACTTACTTCAAGAACTCCAGTGAAACAGGTGAAGGATTATATTTAATGCTCCATCTCATCAAGTGTCTTTCAGGTGGGTTATTCCAAATTCTTGGTGGTAATAGTAAACTTATTTTTCCAATTTGTAATTATGAGTAGAAGCCACATGTCAAAATTTTTATTTCTCTGTCTTCAGAGCAATAATGCAGCATTCTGACAGCACTGATATTACCTAATAGTTAATATTACCTAATAATTTGTTTGTAGTATTGCAAGTTAGGTAAATACTCTTTGCCGTTCCAAAGAAGGGTAAAGACATGTACACATGGCAGGAATATCCCAATATTCAAAACAGATGAAGGACTTGGAGTGATGAAATTATAACAAGTAACAGGTTATTATGCTAGGATACATTAAAAGGGAAAGTATCTTTCAGAGATGTATACCCAAGCATTTTCTGAACAGAGCTTATCAATGTGCAAATGTTGCAAATAATACAAATCTCAGGGGCATAGGCCTTATGGTAATTCAAGAAAGGTAAACATGGCAGAACAATCCTCTGTCTCCTATAGCAGCATGAATCTTCTACCAGGATTTGTTTCAGTTCAAAATACCTAAGAAAACAATTTTTACTTTTTTTTTTATTTTTATTTGATGCTTTTTGCATCATCTTTGTACTATTTTTATACATGTGAAAGGAAAAATTCATCAAGAAAATGGTAAGCTGAACAAAGCAGTCTTTGAACAAATTAAAATTCCATTTGTGGAGCAATATTATAATATTTCAAGCTCCTTGAAAAAAGATTTAAACAAAGCATCAAGAATATAAAACTGTTGTTCTTTTTCATAACCTTTCAAAATAGATATTTTATATATGTTGAAATGTTTTCTTTCTACAGAATCTTCTTTCACCTGGCTTTTCTCTTTTAAGGACCTCCAATCAGACATTTCTATCAATATTAAAAGTGACACATGTGTATTAAGTAATTTCCTCCATTGTCTATTACATCCGCCCTTTCCTCATAGAAAGAAAATAATTCCTTCTATGTACTTCACTTACTTACATACACATTTTAGTATCATTTTCTGATGCCTTTAAAGTAATCCAGTTTTATTTCTGTGTAAACCAGTAAGTATCATAAAAATGTTTATATACAACTAATAATTTAACGTATTTCTGAATATAATAAATATACACATAACTGCTCAAGTGATGCAGTTTGAATTTTTAAAAAACATTTATTTCAGCATTATTTCTGAACCAGTCATTGAAAATCAATTTTCAGAACAAAAGGTTTTCCTCAACGAAAGACAGAACATTTGACAATTCTGTAGCAACACAAAAATCCTGATAAATTAATTTCATGTTAATATAATAGAAATTAAATACTTAATGAGAGACTTGTGACAATAGAATATTTTCAAGGAAACAGAAACAATGTCTTTAAAAAAAAAAATTCACTGTTGAATTATTGGGAGCACATTCATGCTGTGATACGTAACTCTTACCTGTATTTGTAAGGTACCTTTCCATCACTTTAAAATGCCTTGTTTATTTACCACTTTTTAGAGATTTTTTGCAGTTATCTTTCAGTGTGTACCCAATTAACATCCTGGAGGGACACTTCCTACTACCCATGCCTTCGGTAATGAAGTAGAACCTGTATATGATAAATTAAGTAAAGGCCGAAACTATACAGACAGAGCTTAGGTTCAGATTTTAAAAAAAATAAAATTAAAAAAAAAAATTGGGGTGAAATATGAATTGCATCACCTTTGAAAAACTCTGTTGAAGATCATAAAGTGTTGTCAACTGTGAGTTCATATATATAAGTCTGAGTATTTAAGGTCATTATGTCTTCCATTTCTGTACACAAGGTAAGGGAAATGTTTGTCATGTAATAATTTATTTTCTTTATTAGGAGCTCTTTTTTGTCTGTGTATTTGTTCAGCCTTATTTTTTAGTCTTCATTTTCAGTAAAAATAGTAATGGCTGAAATTTCAGTACATTCTTCATGAAGATAGACTTTTGGGGTTGCTACATAACACTTGTTCAGCAAATTAAATCAATCACCTAATAAATCCAGATTAATCTATTTATTATAGCTTCTGCTCATCCCGTTAAGAATTTTTCATGTTCACTATGGAACAAATTATTATTTGATTTGGACGCAGCTGTTTTGTTTAATGAGCTTAGTTAGCGCTATAAGGTCTTCTACCTCTTCTCAGTGGTACAATCCCAAGNGCCAGGTTGGATGAGACCTTGAGTGAGCTGTACTAGTGGGAGGTGTTCCTGCCTATGGCAGGGGCTTGGAACTAGATGATCCTTGAGGTCCCTTCTAACATTACCATTCTATGATTCTGTGATTCAGTGGGCTTCTGAATTTGATTGTTGGGCTTGAAAATAAGACCCAGTAATTGAGCCTGTGAAGCCTTGTAGAAGCAGGGGAAGTAAAGAACTGACGCTTGATGGGGATGATTCATCTCATGTTTACATAATTTTGAAATACAATAATAGATTTTGAATCACTGTAATCATTGCTGATCCAACAAATTATTTTGGAGGTGCCTTAAAAATCCTTTTATACCTTTGGTGTGAGCATGTGTTCTGTTTTGTCTTTGACTGGTAGTGTGAGGAACTCAATCACATTGAAGACAAGATGTTGGAAGTTGATTTATGTCTATTTATATAAAAATGAAGATATTTATCTCCGGTTTTGTCTCTGATTTATGTCCACCAGTGTTCTACAGTTAGTTTGGTTGCAAAAGGGAAACTACGTTTTTTTCTAAGAAGCCTATTGATGGGTTAGAAACACTGATATGAATGGAAATATGGGTCCCATGGTGTACTGCTGTCCTTTAGACTTTCTGTTAGGAATTTTCAGTTCAGTCTTTCACAAAGTCATATTCTGGGGGGTGGGGGAGGGGGAGTACCATGCATGCGGTCAGGTTCCTTCTCCACAAAAGACAGCAAGAGGTCAGGGAACTACTCCAGGAACCTGCTCTACATATGAATAAACACAAGACAAATGGAGAAGTTTTGGGTCATGAGACACACGCATGTCAAAAGCATATACAAAACAAATTTGTTGTTTCATTGTCAGAGGTGTTAGGAAGGTGTGGTGGTGGGTCTTCATATACTGGCATTTCCTTTTGTCCCACCTCCAGAAACTTATTCCTAAGATGTATATCTAATTATCTGCCTCAAACTTACTCTTTGAGAGCTGATCATCAAAAGATTCTATGGCACTAACAATAGTGGCAGTGCTGGTTTTCTGAAACATTTGGACTTTGTTCCATTCTGCATAGTTATTTTTAGACTTTAGGTATATTCTTAAGTATTACTCGAATTTTATTAGAATGTTAAATTGAATCTTGAAATCATCCTTTTTATTTTGCTCCAGGTGATAGTAGTGAAAAGGAGGACGTTAATTGCAGGAGGAAATAGGCACTCTTTGAAATTGACTTATGTAAATATTTACTCGTGATTAAATTCATAGACGAAAAACACACTATAATCTTCCTGTGGTTATAGCCTTGATTGCACTTCTGTGGTGATTTGGCCCTGGCTGGGAGCGAAAGGTCCACCAAAGCTGCTCTAACACTCCCCCTCTTAGATGGACAGGGGAAAGGGGAAAATATAACAGAAGCCAATTATAAGATAGAAGCAATTTAATGATAATAATAAGCACAAGTGATCGACTGGATGGAAGGAAAAGCAGAGAGATATGTTAGTCTCTACTTATCAGCAGGACCATGGCTGGTTTCAGGAGGCAGGGTTCTCTATGTGTAATGGTTCTCCTGGAGGACAGACACCACGGGCAAATCTCCCCAGACTTCCTTCTTTCACTTCATTCTTACACCTGAGCTGAGGTCACATGGCATGGAATATCCCTTTGGTCCGTTTGGGTCAGCTAGCTCAGCTGTGCCCCCTCAGACTCTCAGGGCAGGGAAATGTTGGAAAAGCACAGCCTGGGTGCTAGGTTTAGCAGTAGCCCAAAAAATGGTGTGTTATCAACACTCAGCTACAGCTCTGCAAAACACAGCACTAGAAAGATACTTGGAGGAGAATTAACTCCAGCTCAGCCCAAACTGAGGTATCTGTATCAGATAATGGTGTCCTTGTCTACTATAAATCTGTGATGTTCTTTAGTTTTTCTCTTTTGGTAATTTATTTAACATACTACTATTTGGACACAAAAGCCCCTACTTCTGTATATATAAGCAGGGAACATTCAGGACATACACAGATACTGGAGAACATGTACTGCATATGTCAGCACTCTGTGACACAAAATCCTACATTCCATGTCCACCAAGTATATTTTTTCTCAGTTGACATGTTTGTTAGCTTTCCTCAGTGGAGAACGAAGAGGAAAGATGCCAAAGAATATGAAACAGGGGAAGAAAATAGAGTGTTATTAAAGGTAATACAAACTCTACTATAGTTGTACAAAATAAAAATTTCAGGTACTTGACAACTATAATTCAGCATATTTTTTTTTTACATTCATAAATTACATCAATTATAAGATATACAGAAAGTTTTCCATTGTTATAGTGGAAAAGACATTAATTTGGAAGTGGGGGTGTACTGTAAAAGATAGGTCTTTCATCAGGCAGAATACCGCAACAAAACTTCTTTGGAGGTAGTAAATTTTCCTGGGAACTCGAAAGAATCCTGTAAGTTGCAATAGTTCTGTTCTGTGAAGTCATATCAGAAGTTGATCATCATGAACAATTCCACGTATCATGGTTAAACGAGCAAGAAGTTCATTACTGTAACTGTAAGCATTATGGTAAGCAAACAAAAATCAAAAGACCAGCACTCTAACACAGACCTACTGAGGAAGATGCAACACTTTGGAGTAATTTTTCCCATAGTGACTGTCGTGGTAGGCCTGAAAAGGCCAAGGTGGGCTTGTACATGTCCTGGCTTGCCCANTTTAAAGTTTTCCAGTTTTGCCTGTTCCCTGTATGTATACATTTCCAAACTGTGCGTTTTTGAACCTTGAATATAAGTTTTGTGGCGAGATTTAATGTTAATAAACAGTTTTCATAGTTATTAACAATCTCTGCCTGGATATCAAAATTTATATCATTATTAATTTTGAATACCTTCATTACAGTGACAGAACTTACTTTTCCTTCATTATTGTACATTTGATCCTAAATAAGTACGAAACCAGTTGAAGTCTGATTTTAAGAAGAGTAATTATTTCTTCTTGGTCCCAGGGATTTCACTTCTACCCACTTAGACTAGCTTTAAACTCATGGAACTCATAGATGTCAATGTGATTCCTTACAATTTATCATCTGATAATTAAGTCAAGAAACAGGCTTTCGGTGTGGCTGTGAACAGTTCACAGGGACTTCAGTGAGATTTTTATTTTGCAGAATAAAGTCTTGAATCAAGAGGGGTAGATGCAGCAGGCATCTTCTGTGAGGCCTATGAGTGACCCCAGCAGCTGAGGATGCTCAGAGTTCTTCTAGGTCAGTCCAGCACCTCCCAGTGCTGTGTCCTGATAGTAATGGACAAAGTTTCCACAGCACTGGTGCTGAGAGGCCTGGCTATTAAGCTCCACAGAATTGCTGAGCAGTGTGGCAATGTGTCATCAAAGATTTTACTGTGAACATTAAAGAAATTTGGAGAACATCAACCTGGAATAAGTATTTTTTTTTTTTTTTTAACAAAAAGAGAATAAGATGATCAGACTGTATCACAGAATGGAAAAATACCTTCTTAAAACCAAAAAGAAGGTTTTTTTCTTGTGATTATTTTTTCTTGTGATTATTTAGTTGTCCATCTTATCCCTATGACAGCCTTCAAAAATTAACTGATCCCCTCAAGCCTTTAAGTAATGTGGCTCTCAAAGCTGTATTAGTCTCATAACTCAGTGAAGCCCATGGGGGATCCTTAATACAAACAGAATCTTGGAAAATGTTGTGGTCAGCACCCGCACACCCAAAACTGCAGTAAAAATGGACAAAATTTATGGTAGGGAGTGTTTCAGCTTACAGTTAGCTATTAGATGGGATTGCTCATGTTGCCTTCTTCAGTGCAGTGCAATAAATGTCAGCATTTTATTTACATCCGCATGACAGAAATATCATTTGGGGAGTAGTTTGTTAAATAGCTGTAAATAGCTTTTTACTGCCCCTTTTGCATTGCTTTATATCACTTTGTTTTCCTGCGGAAGAGTGAACCTGTGCAGCAATGCTGCCTCCTGCTCCTGTGGCTGCAAAAACCATCCTGCAGTTCTGGGGGACGTTGGAGGAGCAGGGTTTTCTACACCTCTGTCACATTTCTCTTCATATGGACGTCCTACTTCCTAAGACAACTGGAGAGGCAAATAGACTTTCCTCTGTATCACTCCTTTTTTGGTGCTCAGAACCCCAGTAGCTAAGCACACATGAACTCTTAAGGCTTATTTATATTTTATCCCTTGATTTTCTGATTCTCCTCAACTTTTCATATGAGTTTCATGATTGTATTTTCCACTATTTTCCACTATGTATGCACTATTTGCCTTCTTATCATTCTTCACCCAATTTCCAATTACGCATCCCTTCAGTCTCTGTGGTTTTTTTTCTCTGATGTTCCCACTGCCATACCAAATTTCTCAGTGGGCTGCTTTTCAGTACAGCATGCAGTTTATCATACACACACACAAATTGCTCCCTAGCCACCCACCAGCCCCTCCCAAAAAAAGGACAGGGCAGTGTGAAATCCATCCTCTTGGCAGTAAGACTACACTGAACAAATGTCTCTATCAGCAGTCTAACCCAACCTGTATACAAAGGGACAGAGGAGTATCTTGACATAAAAATAATCCTCTTTAAATTTAGTCTGTTTGTAAATACACACACACACACACACACACATACATATACACATATATTCTAAGATATACAGTCATTACAATGTTCTTTGACATCAAATGGGAATGATAACAATGATGGCGCAACTAAAATGTGCCTCCCCTCTCATAAAAGAAATCTGACAGCTCAGAGAATCCACTCTCAACACCTTTGACAGACTTTTTTTTTTTTTCTTTTCCCTGTGGCACATAACCTTGTACCAAATCCCAGTTTTCGTATTGGTATCCTGAGCCGTACAGTAATGAAAACTTAGAACAGTTTATAACAACTAGCATCAATTTCATTAATTACTAAGTACTGCATTATAACACTACTAGAGGTCATAGCCAATGTCTTATCCTCTTGCTCCATGGATTGTACAAATCCCTAATAAAATGTTGTGCTGGTTTGAAGCTAATTGGAATATTTTAATGAAAAAAAAAATAGGTTTTAGGCTGTGAAAAGAAAACAATGGTGATGTCTACTTCACTTATAGGTTTGCTGAGATGTATAAAAACAAGGACACAACCATAGATAAGATAGAGAGTCTCTGGGATCTGGTGTGTCTTCTGGCTTTCTGCTGTGTAACGCAACTAATCATTTTCCTTCTAACCCCCCTTGCCGATCCTCCAAACTCACTCTGCACATAAGGCAGATCCTGGGATAAGGTAGAGGGGTGGAAAGAAGGTGGAAGGGTGGTTGGGAGCCCCTCCTGGGGACTCTGATTTCTGGGAGGGGTATTGTACTTCTGTATTACCTTTAATTTGTATATTTCTGTATATTTCTGTAAATATTCATGTATATTGTATATACATCTGCTTGTATAGTGTGCTAAGCTGTAAATATAGCTTCTGGCTGAGTCTAGTCTGGGTGATTTTCATAGTGTAGGGGGGTGGGTAACTCCCAAACCATCACAAATGTATTCATTGACTCTGAGATTTTTAAATAAACAATATAAAGTGTCAAATGGAAGAAAGCTATGTCAATCCTATCTACATAAAAAGAGCTAAGAAATTAAGAGGCTTACCAAGACTAAATGATCATCCCTAAAGAAGTCTGATTTTGAAGCAAGTTTTGGAGAACCTTCTTCTTGTTCACGCATCAAATATGGAAAGAGAAAAATCTACAAAAATTCAATGACTGAATACAATAAGAAATGTATTTATATTACAGCAACAGAAAACAAAGGAAAAAAAGTACAAGCTTCTAAGTAAACAAAGTCTTAATTTGTCAGCTGCTATAGCCAAAATATGTTGGGGAGATAAAATCCTCTGAGCTTCTGAGACACAAAGTTTTGCACACACCACAGTGCTTTTTGAAGCAGGACAAATCTCAGATATTTCTAATTTTGTTAAAGGACATTATATTTTTAGTTTTACTTTAATTCCTCCTGAATAGAGAAGATTGATTAGTCAATCTTAGTCCAACTGAAAAAGTCAGTTAAGATGTATTAAGATACAGCTGCACCACTGTCAAGGTCCGGAGAACAGAGATGAACACTATCTCTGTCCAGAGGAGCGAGACTGGTTGTTTTAGATGTCCGTGTTGTGAAATTAAGGTGCAAGTTCTGAGTTCTGAGTTCTTAAGGCTCTGGGGTACCAAGTGGATATCCCCAGGTCCTTTTACAATTGTTTGGTGAGCTGATGGACCAATATGCTTCCCCCCTCCCACTCACCATTGAGGAGTGAAGCCCTCAATTCTCCTAGGAGGCACACCCGGTCCCTTATCAGATTGTCCCATCTCGAGAGGAGCAGT
This sequence comes from Ramphastos sulfuratus, assembly GCA_013399055.1. Lineage (NCBI taxonomy): Eukaryota > Metazoa > Chordata > Aves > Piciformes > Ramphastidae > Ramphastos > Ramphastos sulfuratus. The sequence continues at coordinate 2,619 of WBNM01002456.1, read as the reverse complement.
GGAATCAGATTTCTGGCTGGGCTGAGGCCAGTTGTCCACAACCATTTCTAACTGCCTCGTGGATAACCCATCCATCGCTTCTTTTGGGATACCTTTCTTTCAGCCCACCCCCCACCAATACTGCCGGGTGTTCGGGTGCTCCCTTCCCCCAGCCAAGTGTCGATTGGGGATTCGATGCAGCTGGCTATGGGGGTTTGGACTTGGTGGTGGGTGAATAATTTTCATGTGCCTCAAGCCCCTAGGCTCGGGCTTTTGAACTTCCTCAGGCATCCCATACTGCCTGGCATAATCTAATAACTCTCTTGCTACCTCTTCCCATGTCCATCGCTTTGAGTCAGGCTGGCACCTCCCAGGTGTTAAAGTTTCCCTTAGAGCAGCTTGCATCCTTGAAGCGAGTGGAGTGTCAGCTATTTCCTTCTGGAGCTGAATACCTTTTATTTCGAGAGAGTCAGGAAGTCCCCTGACCAAAGGAGTCATTCGCTTTGGGTCCACTAAGAGAGAAAGGGGGGATTCAAAATGATGTTTTAGTTCTCGATCATATATCATTTGCAAACAAGCTGCCTTTTGCACATTTTCCATGATTTGATTCATTCCTCCCTTGATGTGGGTTCGGGAGTTACCCGCCCCCCCACACTTTGTAAAATGACCCAGGCTAAAACTCAGTCAGCTGGAAGTTTAGATGAAGCTATATTTACAGCTCAGCACAATATACAAGCAGATATATACACTATATACAGGAATATTTACAGAAATATACAAGGTAAAGGTAATACAGAAACACAACCCCCCTCCCGCAAATCAGAGACCCCAGGAGGGGCTCCCAACCACCCTTCCACCTTTTCCCCACCCCTATACCTTACCCCAAGGTTTTGAGGATCAGCCAGAGGAGGAGTTAGAAGAAAAGTGATTAGTGAAATTGATTTGTCGGAGAGGAGAAGCCAGAAGTTGCTAACAGCCCCAGACACTGTGCCTGACCGAGACACCGACGCAAACCCAAGTGGCTTATCTTTTGTTTTGAGCTCTTTGTTAAACATCACAGCAAGCCTATGAGTGAAGTAGACATCACCATTGTTTTTCTTTTCACAGCCTATAATATAATTTTCTCTATTAAAATATTCCAGTTAACCTTAAACCAGCACATCCCTTCAGAAGTAGAGGCACTCCTTTGAATCAAAGCCCCCTGCCCAGTAGGCTGCTCACTCAGTAAGGCTCCAGGGTCCATTTCTATTCCCTGTAGTTAGAAAGACATTAGCACCCCAATAGCCTGTGGCTTCAGCTTCTGATAACCTAATTTGATCCTCTCCATTTTTTGAAACACGCCAGTCATACTCCACCTCAGATTCCCCAGCAGAGCATGTGAACTCTTTGTGGAGTTTGGCCAATTCAGTGGAAGAAAAGGGGATCTCTTTTGTTGCAATGGTAGGGGTACTGGCCTCATCCTCATAGAACATCTCAGTTTTAAGGAGAGGCCGCATGTGAATGGCAGCTTCCTTTGCTGCTGCCAGCTCTGCCTTAGGGTATATGGGGGCAGGATCTGTCTGCTTTGACTCAGAGTGGAGTTCCTCCTTCAAAACCCAATTCTGCTGCTTCTCCTCTTCTAATCGATCTTTAAGATCTGCCACTTCATCTTTTAAAGTGACAATATGCCCTTGCAGTGAATCTACCAGATCCTGCAAAGAGGAAATTATTCTATTCTCGTTTGTGTTGGTTTTGCTCTTCATCTAGTGAAGCAGCCAAACAGGCACCTAAAACTGCACAGGTAAACGCTTTGCCTTTTCCAGACTTGGCCCTTGCCTGTTTCTGCAGGGCCACAATTCGATCTCTCACTCCCTGGAAATTACTCCAGTTCTCACGGGCCCAGTCCCTCCCCTGCACAGACAGGTGGGCACCGTGAGCTTCTAAAAGGGAGAAAAGCCTCTCCGCAGGGGCCATTTCACTTGTTTCAAAAAACATTGTAAGGTAAAAGCTTCGCGGGGAGATCACAACAGAAAAGAAAACACTGCACTCTGAAATTTTTCCCTACAAAACCACGCACTTTAAAAAAAAGCTCACTCAAAAAATATTGTCCCCCAGGAAAACACACCACAGATTCCTCAAGGGAAGTCACCAAGATCTAGCCTCTTAGGGGGGGAGCCGCCCCATTCTGCTAAGAGGACGCACACCAAAAACGAACAAAAAACTTCTCCATCTCATCCACCAGACCTCTCAGGGTCCCTCCCCAACAGAACGGCCTCTACCAAGTATATGTCTTGGAGGTCTCTCCTCCCCAAGAGGACACACCAACCACGATACTCCTCAATTTAGTTTTCCAGAGTTCTTGGGGTCTCCTTTCCCCAAGAGGACACACAAACAAAATACTCCTCAATTCCGTTTACCAGACGTCTCAGGGTCCTTCCCCAACAGAACAGCCCGAACAACATATACTTCTTGGGAGTCTCTTTTCCCCAAGAGGACACACAAACAAAAAACCTCCTTCAATTTAGTTTTCCGGACTTCTCAGGGTCTCTTTTCCCCAAGAGGACACACTTTTGCAACACTTTTGCAACACAGTTTCTATTCCTTTTGTAACAGTAGGGTACTGAGAATTCTCGGGGATGTCACACTATAAAATCACCACTT
>WBNM01002452.1:4803-125769 GCA_013399055.1 Ramphastos sulfuratus | reverse complement strand
CAAGGTCAGGCTGGAGAAGGCTGCGAGAAACCTGATCTAGCAGAGGACATCCCTGCTGACTGCATAGGGGTTGGATTGGGTGACCTCTGGAGGTCCCTCCCAACCCATTCTGTGATGCTATGTTAAGTATCCAATTGCACACATTATACAGTCACTTAGATTGGCCTACAGGTGCAGAGTAACAACATAGCATACATTTATATCTCAAAGGCTCAAATGTTCCAGATGATAGCATTGACATTTTCTTTTTTACATCTTGTAAAACTTAAAAAAAAAAAGAAATTAATGGAGGAAAGGCATAAACAGGAGACAGAGTTCAGTCATTTGACTGAAACATGGCTAGCTAATATATTGAGGCCACTTCTGAATAGTTGCTTCACGTTTATTTTTTTAGTGTTCTTATATGATCATTAATACACTAAATAGAGCCTGTGACTTACTATTTTCATATTTTACTTTAAAAATTCAAACCACATCCTGCTCTTAACTGCAGTGCATTTTAAAAATCAGCATTGGAAAAAAAAATAACTGTTAGGCTTTCAAATGCAAAGATACAATATTCAAATGTAACTTTGCGTTACACATTTAAGTTCATCTCTAGTCCAGAAATTCTCTGATAAAAAACAAGAGGCCAGGAAGACCTCTTCTTGGTACACCTGCAAAAAGAAAGGTAGAAATATTTCACTATGCTCCTTACGGAAAGGAACATGGATTACCACATCATGGATTCTAGTACATAGCTCTGAAGCTTGGGTGCTACTGGAAAGGAAATGCGACATTTTAGTAACACAGCCCACAAGCTTCCTCCCACCTCCCTCCTTGTTCAGCCTGTGTAATAAAGTGCTGAAATTGAACAGCTGGAAAGAGAGGTGCAGAGGTGGAAGCACTACAGAGATCCAATGAACACAGTGCATTTGCCACAGAGGACTCTTACTTTTCTGGTTTTAGGTCCCGGTATATAATTCCAAGACTATGTAGATGATCTAAAGCAAGTGCTAGCTCTGCCAGGTAAAATTTGACATCATCTTCTGTGAACATCACCTGGAAAGGCAAAACAATGGATTTTACATGCAAAGGCTGGAAAGCTTCTGCCAGTGCCAACTAAGCAATAGTTAACAGTAGTTTTGTAGAATGGCTCTTCATAATACTTGGATTAACTTCTCTATAACCTCTAAAAATTCTGTGTTGTTTTGTCAAAAGCTAGGATTTTATCATCAATACTTCTCAGCCTGAGAAGAGGAGGCTCAGGGGAGACTTTATTGCTTTCCACGACTAACTGAAAGGAGCTGGTAGCCAGGTGGGGTTGGGGTCTTCTGCCAGGCACCCAGGACAGAACAAGAAGATACAGCCTCAAGCAGTGCCAGGGCAGGTTCATGCTGAATGTTAGGAAGAAGTTCTTCATAGCAAGAGTGACTGGCATTAGAATGGGCTTCCTGAGGAGGTGGTGGAGTCCCCATCCCTGGAGGCATTTAAAAGGAGGCTGGACGAGGCACTTGGTGCCAGTTAGAAGGTGTTAGGTGATAGGTTGGACTTGATGATCTGGAAGGTCTTTTCCAACCTCGTTAATTCTGTGATTTCACAGAAGGTTCTTGAAAAAGAACTTCTGAACCCAATATGTTTCTCTCTGCAAAACTGAAGTTATTTGCTTCTGACATGGACCTGATGGAGAGAGTCCAGAGGAAGGCCGTGAAAATGATCATGGGGCTGGAGCACCTCTGGTACAAGGTCCTAGGCAATTCTGCTCTGGCAAAAGGGTTGGACTGGATGATCTCAAGAGGTACCTTCCAACTCCTACCATTCTAGGACTTTCTGAGTCAAATTTTAGCATCAGACAAGTTAGAAATTAAAAATGTTTACCTCTTTGGATAACCGTGTAAACAAGTCTCCTCCCCTGAGAAAATCCAAAATAAGATACAGCTTCCCTTCTGTTTGAAAAGCTGAAAAGATCAATCAAAACCAAAAAGCACAATTAAACCTCATGCAATTTTACCCATGATCAGAAGAACAACATATCAAATAATTCACTCTTATTTTCATTGTCAACATTAAAGCTTTTAGTCTCCCCTTTGCAGAAAACCAAAGTATTTAAAGGAACTAAGGAACTCTTCCTTTATGATGGATCAAGTAACTCCCATGCCATGCTACAGCCATGGCAAGTCACCACCAGAATTTCTACAAGGAAAATCAATGTTGCTTATGTTAGTCAGCATTTCATTCCAGATTTTGGGAGTAAAAAGCCTAGATTTAAAAGGTGCAAATTAGTAACTAATGCACTTAGTCTAAAACCTCTGGAAACTAAGCTTAACAGGGAGATTCAGTGTAGTTTCGAGAGTGACAACAGTGAAAGCACCATTAGTTAAGGCACATGAGAGACAGGTCTAAGGTTTGAACTGTAGGAAATATTGGACCCTGAAAGAAAAATATAAACTAAAAAAATAATAAACAAAAGCACTGTTCTCTTTCTGTCTACTTCTGATAGGACATTGGGACCACTTTTTAACATCTTTATTGACGACCTTGATTTAGGCATAGAGTATGTCAGCAGTAAGTTTGCAGATGACACCAAGTTAGGTGGCAGTGTTGAACTGAATGAGGGTAGAGAGGCTCTGCAGAGAGACTTCGATAGGCTGGATCAATGGGTCAACATTAATGGGATGAGTTTCAACAAGGCCAGATGCCAGGTCCTGCACTTGGGTCACAACAACCCCAAGCAAGGCTACAGGCTTGGGGCAATGTGGCTGGAGAGCTGCCTGCAGAAAGGGACCTAAGGATTGTAATAGACAAGGCACTTGAATAAGAGCCAGCAGTGTGCCCAGGCGGCCAAGAAGGCCAATGGCATCCTGGCTGGGACTAAAAATGCTGTGGCCAGCAGGAGCAGGGAAGTGATTGTCCCCTTGGACTCTGCTCTGGTGAGGCCACACCTTGAGTGCTGCATTCAGTTTTGGGCACCAGAACACAAGAGAGATGTGGAGGTGCTGGAGTGGGTCCAGAGGAGGGCAACAAAGCTGGGGAAGGGCCTGGGAATTAAATCTGATGAGAAGCAACTGAGGGAGCTGGGAATGGTCAGTTTGAGGAAGAGAAGGTTGAGGGAGACCTCATTGCTGCCTACAGCTACCTGATGGAATGTTGTGGAGAGGCTGCTGCTGGGCTCTGCTCACAGGTCATTGGAGACAGAACAAAGGGGAATGGCCTCAAGCTGAGGCTGGGAAGGTTTAGATTGGACATTAGGAAATAGTTTTTCATGGAGAGAGTGGTCAGGGACTGGAATGAGCTGCCCAGGGAGGTGGTGGAGTCACCCACCCTGCATGTGTTTAAGGGTGGTTTGGATGTGGTGCTTGGGGATATGGTTTAGGGTGCATCTTGTAGAGTAGGGTTCTAGGTTGGACTTGGTGATGCTGAGGGGTTTTGCCAGCCTGTATGTTTCTGTGATTCTGTGATTGAGTACTGATTTTCTACCCCTTCCACAGGAGTATCTTTATGGCTGCACACACTATTAAAATTGCTAGGCGTATTCTCACCAATTTTGACGCCATGGGAAGTCACTGCCTGTGTCTTCTGCAGTGTAAATAAAGCAAGAACAGGATGCAATTTGAACCAGTGAATGCCATACAAAAGGTAAGATGTTCTGGAATGGCTAGATAGAGACAGGCGACTGCTTTTCAATAACTCAAAGGGCTACAGAATCAGTCTTGTAAGGATTTAACACTGGATGAAGTTAGCCACATGCAAGAGCATTACTATAGAGCAAGCCTTTGCACAACCAGGATTTAGGTATTACACTAATTTTCTATAATGCTCTTAATCATCAAGCAAATATTAGGTGCTATCTTGGCAAGCATCCATTTCTGCAATATCAAAATGCATTTTTCCTGCAGCTCACCATAATGTAACTTGACAATAAAAGGATGGTTAACTTCTACTAGGATATCCCGCTCCATTTTCGTCCGAACCCGATCTCGAACTACAACAGAACATCAGCAAGGTTAAAACAAAACAAAATAATAACATTTTTATTATGTTCATCTGCTGTACTTCACATTATATACCCATAATATTACAATGGCCTGCAAGTCACTANGCGGGGAACTCCCAAACCGTCACACCTTCACACAGAAGAGACTGGAGAGAGAATTTTTCACAGCGCAGACTTTTCAGAGCTATCACAGTGGAAGTTCTGACACTCGCGCTGGGGCAATCCCGAGCACAAATATAGGCTGGGCAAGAGTGGTTGAGAGCAGACTGGAGGAGGACTTGGGGGTGTCAGTTGATGACAAACTCCCCAGGAGCCAGCAACGGTCCCTGGAAACCCAGCAGGCAGCTGTGTGCTGGCTGAATCCAAAGCAGGGAGAGCAGCAGCACAGGGAGGGAAATCTGCCCCTCCAATCTGCTCTGCTGAGACCTTATCTGCAGCACTACCTCCAGTTCTGGTGCTGCCAGCATAAAAGGGACATGAACCTGATGAAGCAAGTCTGGAGGAGGGCCACGAAAATGATCAGGGGCTTGCAGCACCTCTGCTACAAGGCCAGGATGAGGGAGCTGGGGGTGTTCAGTCCAGAGAAGAGAAGGCTGCAGGCAGACCTCAGAGCAGCCTGCCAGGACCTGAATGGCGCTCCAAGCAGCCTGCAGAGGGACTGTTTGCAAAGGCCTGCAGGGACAGGACCAGAGCAATGGTTTGAAATGAGAGCAGAGCAGCTTGAGATTGGCTGTGAGGAACAAGTTCTGCACCAGGAGGCTGCTGCAACACTGCAACAGGGTTGCCCAGGGAGGAAGTTGAGGCCCCGTTCCTGGAGGTGTTCAAGGTCAGGCTGGACAAGGCTCTGAGCAAGCTGATCTAGTGGGGGATGTCCCTGCTGACTGCAGGGGGAACGTGAACTGGATGACCTTTGGAGGTCTCTTCCAACCCAAACATCCTAAAATTCTACCTCCTATAGTGAAGTTTGCTACAGTAGTTTAAGATGCTGTATTTCTTTTCCTGTATTTTGTTACTATCCCTTTCCCAAACGTTACAACCAAGTCCAGTCCAGAGTTCAACTTGCTGACATTCCCTGTATAGCTCACAAGCCTGAGCTCTTGCATATTAAAACATAACAGGGTAGGAAAGAAAAACAAAGCAGCAAAAAGGTCTTTTAGAAGTTTAGCTACCTTTTCCCAGAAACAGGCACTCACAACAACAGAGGTGCTTGTGAACAGGTTATAAATACATTGTCATAACTGAAGCGAGCTATCAAGTTCGCATCTCCCCCCAGAACAGATCCCTAAAAATGGAATCATATGGAATACATGCTAAAACATTGAGCAAACAACACATTTGAATGTTGACCTTTACATCTAAAGTCATCAAAATGTCACAAGATGATTCTGTGCTTTCACTGTTCCAAGGGTTCATCTAGAAGACAGAACCGAAAATCAGATTTTTTTTTTTTTTTAGGCAAAATCAGCTGAGAAAAAAAAAAATCTGAGTACTGAAGTGTCTACAGCTGAGCAACGAGGACATGGAAAACAAAGCTCATTTCTGAAAAGGTAAAGTGCAGATTTCCAAAATCTGCTCATTTCAGACATCAGTATTAGCCATTTTTTGGCTTAAAAGTCAATTTTGTTGACTGCAGTTTGCACTATAGCGCACTGCTGGGAGTCCTGAGTTTTCTGAAGACATCTGATGCTGGAGTCCAGCAATGATTTGTCCCTGTTTCTCTCCTCTCCTTCATAAAGGGGTGCTGAAAGGTGAAACCTGTCAGTGTATTAATGAACAAGCCTTTGCAATGAACAAAGTTCACAGATATGTAGAATGGTTGAGGTTGGGAGGGGCTCTAAAGATCACCTCAGTTTCAGCCCTCCTGTCATGGGCAGGGACACCTTCCACCAGCCCAGCTTACTCAAGGCTTCATCCAACCTGGCCTTCAACACCTCCAGGGAAGGAGCATCCACAACCTCCCTGGGCAACCTGTTCCAGTGTCTCCTCACCCTCATTCTAAAGAATTTCTTCCTCATCTCCAGTCTCAATCTGCCCTCCTCAAGCTTCAATCCATTCCCTCTCATCCTGTCACTACAAGTCCTTGGAAAAAGCCCTTTCCTGGCTTTCTTGTAGCCCCCTTTCAGGTACTGAAAGGTTGCTCTTGGGTTTCCCCAGAACCTTCTTTTATCCATACTGAACAGCCCCAACCCTCTCAGTATGTCCTCACAGGGGAGCTCCTCCAGCCCTCTGATCATCTTTCTAGTCCTCCTCTGGACCTTCTCCAGCGGTTTCATGTCTCTCTTATGCTGGGGGGCCCCAGAAATAGAGGCAGTGCTGCAGGTGGGGTCTCAGCAGAACAAAGAGTCAGAATCCCCTCCCTGTGCTGCTGCTCTCACTGCTTTGGATGCAGTCCAGGACACAGCTGCCTTCTGGGCTGCAAGCAACCATTGCTGGCTCAGGGTGAGATTTCCATCAGCTGACACCTCTAAGTCCTTCTCTTTGCTCTAAACATTAGAAGGTTGGACCGTGTAGTTACGTCAATGTTTTCTGGTTTGCAGAAATGCATTACTGTGAGAAAAATCTCATTTTAATTTGTGAACCCTGCACACTCCCATTGATTAAGAAGTCTTGAACATAATTTTTATCTTCCGTTTTAGAACAGAGAAGTAACTTTGAAACAGATTAGAAAGAGCTGAAAAACCTTTGATAAATCAAACAATACAGTGCCTTCAAAATTATGATTTTAAAGCTCTAAGAAGGTTGCAAAAAGTGGAAAAAACTGATTTCAGCTAATTTCATATTAAATTTTCAACAATAGCCCTCACTTGCTCCCATCTCTGCTCTTCCTAAAACATGAATCACAACCAAAAGCATCTGAAAGCTCAGGGACAAGGTGTTGAGATTTATGGCATCCTCCTGATAGTGTCACCTTTGTGCTCAAGCCTTTTGCATCCTTGAATTCTTAGCGCCTCCAAGAGTCTCTTTTTCCCACTACGAGTCAAGACTGCAAGTGTTTATCAGTATCTGCTGTCTGCAGGCAAAACCAGATACACATCTGGGACTGTGATTTTTACATGCAACATTAAACTACAATCAAAAGGTGATGGAGAAGCCCTCAAATCAATGGGCCAACATTAATGGGATGAGGCCAAATGCCAGGTCCTGCACTTGGGTCACAACAACCCCAAGCAAGGCTACAGGCTTGGGGCAATGTGGCTGGAGAGCTGCCTGCAGAAAGGGACCTAAGGATTGTAATAGACAAGGCACTTGAATAAGAGCCAGCAGTGTGCCCAGGCGGCCAAGAAGGCCAATGGCATCCTGGCTGGGATTAAAAATGCTGTGGCCAGCAGGAGCAGGGAAGTGATTGTCCCCTTGGACTCTGCTCTGGTGAGGCCACACCTTGAGTGCTGCATTCAGTTTTGGGCACCAGAACACAAGAGAGATGTGGAGGTGCTGGAGTGGATCCAGAGGAGGACAGCGAAGTTGGGGAAGGGCCTGGAGAGTAAATCTGATGAGGAGCAACTGAGGGAGCTGGGAATGGTCAGTTGGAGGTAGAGGAGGCTGAGAGAGACCTCACTGCTGCCTACAGCTACCTGATAGAATGTTGTGGAGAGGCTGCTGCTGGGCTCTGCTCACAGGTCACTGGAGACAGAATAAAGGGGAATGGCCTCAAGCTGAGGCTGGGGAGGTTTAGATTGGACATTAGGAAAAAGTTTTTCATGGAGAGAGTGGTCAGGGACTGCAATGAGCTGCCCAGGGAGGTGGTGGAGTCACCCATCCTGCATGTGTTTAAGGGTGGTTTGGATGTGGTGCTTGGGGATATGGTTTAAGGTGAATCTTGTAGGGTAGGGTTCTAGGTTGGACTTGGTGATGCTGAGGGGCTTTGCCAACCTGCGTGTTTCTGTCATTCTGTGGACTGTCTTAAAGCAACTGCTGAATGACCTTTGACTCTAGTCCTGAGCTATTAACAGGCTGGAGAATGAAAAGCTCTTGACGACTGAAGTACCTTAAATGAGTGGAAATCAGCTTCAGAAAAATAGGAAGTAAATGATGAGGATAACACATGCCATGAAACACAGAGGAATCCAAATAAAGGAAACTGTTCAAAACCAATTAAAGCCTCTGGAAGTGTTTTAAGTGAAAGTGACATCTAATGAGATAAGATATTCAGCACTAGATCTTGTGCAGAAAATTTTGAGTCCAACAGCACAACTTCACAGTTCAATGTCAGCTTTTGTTCCCTCCATTATTCTTTGAGCATTTTCAGATGAAGACATTATGTTAAAACTGCAAATCAATATTATAATAATAATAGAGATGAAGAACTACAATTTGCTGAAGTCAGATCAAATCTATTACTGCAATTTCAGTGCAGTCAGGACTTAGAAGGACTATGAATAGAAAGAAATATCAAACAACAGATACACATTCTGGTTAAGGGATTAGTGTGAAAAGGTAAGTGTCATTTTTATTTACAGTAAAAAAATACTCCATCCTCTTTATGGAGGGATCTGGACAGGTTACAACAATGGGCTGAGGTCAATACAATGAGGTTTAGTAAGACCAAGGGCTGGGTCCTGAACTTGGGTCACAGCAACTCCAAGCAATGCTACAGGCTTGGGGCAGAGCGGCTGGAAAGCAGCCTGGGAGTAAAGGATCTGGGGGTGCTGGTGGACAGAACATGAGCCAGCAGAGTGCCCAGGTGGCCACGAAGACCAACAGCATCCTGGCCTGGATCAGAATCAGTGTAGCCAGCAGGAGTTGGGCAGTGATGGTGCCCCTGGACTCAGCACTGCTGAGGCCACAGCTTGAGCACTGGGTTCAGTTCTGGGCACCACAAGATAGGAAAGACAATGAGGGTCTGGAGAATGTCCAGAGAAGAGCAGTGAGGCTGAGGAGAGGTTTGGAGGGCATCATATGAGGGAGCTGGGGGTGTTTAGCGTGGAGAAGAGAAGGCTGAGGACAAATCTCATTGCTCCCTACAGCTACCTGAGAGGAGCCTGGAGTGAGGCTGGGGTTGGTCTCTTCTGCCAAGTAATCACAAATAGGATGAGAGGCAATGTGTTGGAGTTGTGCCAGGGGAGGTTGGACATGAGGAAAAACTTCTTTAGTGAGAGAATGGTAAGGAGTTGGCACAGGCTGCCCAGGGAGGTGATGGAGTCATCATCCCTGGTGGTGTTCAAGAAGCTGTAGCTGTGATGTTTGAGGATATGGTTTAGCTGGGTCATGGTAGATGGGTTAGTGTTGGCCTTGATGATCTTCAAGGCTGGAAAAGACCTTTGTGATTACTTGATTACAGAATTCTCTGGGACAGAATTTGAATTGTTCAAGTTTAAGCTTATTTTGTTAAGGATACCATTAAAGACCAAAAACATCTGAGGAAAAAAAAAAAACAACAACTTTTTTTTATTCAAGTAACTTAGAATATCAGCTTAAGATTTTATCAGCTACATTCTACATCCAGAACAAGTGTCAAAAGTTTTGGGGAAATGTACTGATGTACTTGTATTTTAAAGAAAGACTGAAAACTCCTGAGCTCAGAACCTTTAGAATAAAATGGTTGGTATACTGCACTTCTAAAGATCATGACCTAAATATAAACTGAGCAAAAGGCACTCACTGTATCCTTGGCGATACACAGCAAAGGCAAAAAGGAAGGATATCAAGTTTCAAATAACAGCTCAGGAGGCAAGTCAGGTGGCAGATGTAACACAAGCAACTGTCAGCTAACCAACTCAGCATGGAAAGAAGTCTCCTCTCCCCTACAACTCATTAATCTAGCACTGCTCTTTACTTAATCCTTCTGGATCTATGGTACAAGGCAGTGTATTCCGTGACTTGCTGCTTGACAGAAGAAAGTTCTAAGACACAACCTCTAGAACAGGATGGATATAAAAAATAAGTTCTAGTATAATGTCCTTGATTTCTCTTTTTTTACTCTCTCTCTGCAATGATCTCACCTGGAGTACTGTCTCCAGCTCTGGGGCCCTCAACACAGCAAGGACATGGACCTAATGGAATGGGTCCAGAGGAGGGCCATGAAGATGATCAGGGGGCTGGAAGACATCTGCTGTGAAGACAGGCTAAGGGAGCTGGGGTTGTTCGGTATAGAGAAGCCTGGGGAATAGAAGGTTCCAGAGAGACCTAAGAACAGCCTTCCGGTGATGGGAAATAATCATCTCAACTTCAGTAAAGGTGTTGACTAACTCCACTTGACTGCTTCCATTCATACTTCACTCTGTTCTGGAAAGATCTCACCTGGAGTACTGCATCCAGCTCTGCAGTCCTGAACACAGGAAGGACATGGACCTGACAGAGGGAGTCTAGAAGAGGGTCATGAAGATGACCAGGGGGCTGGAACACCTCTGCTATGAGGACAGGATGAGGGAGCAGGGGATGTTCTGCCTGGAGAAGAAAAGACTTGAGGGAGACTAAGAGCAGCCTGACAGGACCTGAAGGGGGCTACAAGCAGGCTGCAGGTGGACTGTTTGCAAAGGCCTGAAGGGACAGGACAGGGCAATGGTTTGAAATAAGAGAAAAGCTGATTTAGATTGGATGATAGGAATAAGTTCTGCACCATGAGGATGCTGGAACACTGCAACAGGTTGCCCAGGGAGGGAGTTGAGGCCCCGTTCCTGGAGATAATTCAAGGTGAGGCTGGACGAGGCTCTGAGCAACCTGCTCTAGTGGAAGATGTCCCTGATGACTGCATGGGGGTTGGATTAGATGACTTTTGGAGGTCCCTTCCAACCCAGACCATTCTATGATTCTCTAAACGGTGCTTACCTTTCAAGGTGGCCTTTTTCAATACCTTCATTGCATAAAGCTGTCTAGCATCTGATCCTGAGATTTTTTTGACAAGGAAGACCTGCATGGAAAATGAAAAAGTATTATTAAAAGCTAATGAAGGCAAATCAGATCAACGTACTTTGCAATGGAAACAGTCAGTATTATTTCCCTGAAACTCAACCTTGCTATTCCTCTCAGTTGTAGATCCTGTAAAGCAAAAACAAAAATTTCTTAACATTTTTTCCTACTATTCCTTCATTTTCTAATCTAAAAAGTTCATCCAAGACAAACATAACACCAGATTTATTTTGGTTAACCTTAAGATTTCAGCGAGTAAAAGAAAGGAAAAATGTGGATTCTTTCAGAAGCTGATAAATATTAAAAAGTGGAATTTTGTGTTTCATAACTAAGTAGTTTTGTCTTATTAAGATTCATGAGATGGCATAGAAAAAGTGGTAATAAAATAATTGTCAGATTTCAAATGTGTGTACAAAAGCTGATCCAGGAAACTGGACTGATCAATGCATACTGAAATGATTAACCCAAATCCCTCTACCTATCAAATTGTAAGAACAGACCCTATGTCACAAAATTGATGGGTTTTTATTACATGTTGTGGATGAGTTCATGTAGCTATGAAGGCTACAAGCCTCAGCTGAAGTGTGTTTTACTTCATAGAATCATAGGATAATTGAGGTTGGAAGGGACAGTTGGGGCTCTTCAGCCTAGAGAAGGCTTCCAGGAGACCTTAGAGTAGCCTTCCAATATCTGAAAGGGGCCTACAGGAAGGCTGGGAAGGGACTATTTACAAGGTCTTGTAATGACAAGACAAGGGGCAATGGGTTTAAACTGGCAGAGGGGAGATTTAGACTGGATGTTAGGAGGAAGTTCTTTACAGTGAGGGTGGTGAGGCACTGGAACAGGTTGCCCAGGGAGGTTGTGGCTGCTCCCTCCCTGGAGGTGTTCAAGGCCAGGTTGGATGAGGCCTTGAGTAACCTGTGCTAGTGGGAGGTGTCCCTGCCTATGGCAGGGGGTTGGAACTGGCTGATCCTTGTGATCCCTTCCATCCCTGACTGATGCTATGATTCTATGAACCGTAACCGAATTACCAGGACCACTAAAGTATATCCTGAAGCGTAGCTGGGGCTCCATCCCTGGGAGCTGGTCAGGCTGGATAAGGCTCTGAGCAACCTGATCTAGTGAAGGATGCCCTTGCTGACTGCAGAGGGGTTAGACTGGATGCCTTTTGGAGGTGCCTTCCAAATCAAACCATTCAATGGTCCTCTGATTCATATGCAAGCTGGATTTGGCATTATATGCTGGAGCTTTACATCACATCCAGAACTGAAATGAAAAATGAGTGTAAAGACTTCTGTTGCCTTGTACTGAATATTCCACTCTGTCTCAATGATCTCTCCTGCCACATGAAGTAAATGCTTTGCTTCCCAGTTGGATATGGACAACTGAAAGTATGAATCACATACACCTAGTGGGATCTCAGTGTGGGCAGTACACGCTAAAGGCTAAAGATACCAAGACTTTAACAGATCTTCAAATAAATATCAAGGTAAATTTTTATCAAATTCTGGCAGACATTGCCTAAGATGAAAATGCTCAGAATAAATAATGTTTAATTCAGTGAAATTTGTTCTTTACAATCTCCTACAAAAATAAATTCTGCCTGTAGCCTTTGTACTGCTGATGACCTACCATTATAGCAAGTTAGCAACTAGAAATACCTAACAGAAAAGTTTCAACCTTTATCTCCTCATCATAGAGCAGTAATTATAGAAAACTGACATTCTACTTTAACACTGAATATCCAATTATTTCATATCAAGCCAATTTTTCTATGGAATTTTGAGATCTACATGGTGTACAAACTAGAAAAAAAAAATCTGCTGCTTCAAAACATCTCTGCCTCAATGAGAGTGGCTGCTTATGACTCATTTAGAAAGTAGTTTTCACTTTCAGCATTGCTATGATGCAAGATTGTGGCTGTTCAAAATGTTTCACTCCCAATATTATTCAGTACTATATTCCTGAATAATTTGCTCCACAGGAGTTCAGACACCAACCTTCCCAAAGGATCCTTGTCCTAGAACTTTCAGAAGCTCAAACTGTGAAGGGTCTGCTTTCTCATGTCCTTCCTTTACGTGGTGAGTTATTGCAATTTCTTTGATATTTCCTTCTTCCTGACAGAGGAAAAGAGGGAAATAAAGCTTCATTAGTGATACATCTTCCTTAAATGCTTACAAATTCACAGTATGTTGAAAAAAAACAGTGCTGGTGAATCCAACCAACTGCACACTGCTAGCTGTAAAGAAAAACCACCCAGTCATGCTGTTTGACTAAGATACAAACCCCAAAATGATTTTCTGTTACAAGAGGTAGTTTCATAATTACAGAACCACAGAACATTAGGCGTTGGAAGTGACCTTGAAAGCTCATCCAGTCCAACTGCCCTGCAGAGCAGAAGCACCTAGAGCAGGTCACACATGAAAGCAGCCAGGTGGGTTTGGAATATCGGCAGAGGAGGAGACTCAACAACCTCTCTAGGCAGCCTGTTTTGGGGCTCTGGCACCTTGGCAGGGAAAGATTTTACATTATGTTCCTATGGCACCTCCTCTGCTCCAGTCTGCACTCAGTGCCCCTTGTCCTGTCACTGGACATCCCTGAGCAGAGCCTGGCTGCATCCTCCAACATCACCCTTCACATCTTCATCAATGTGAATGAAGTCACCCCTCAGGCTCCTCTGCTCCAAGCTGGGCTGCATCAAAAGCAGCATGGCCAGAAGGTCAAGAGGTGATTCTGTCGTTTGACTCTGCTCTGGTGAGACCTCACCTGGTGTACTGTGTCCAGCTCTCGAGCCTTTGACACAGGAAGGACATGGGACCAGACGGAGCAGGTCCAGTGGAGTGCCACAAAGACTACCAAAGGGCTGGAACACCTCTGCTACAAGGACAGGCTAAGGGAGCTGGGAGGTGTTCAGCCTGGAGAAGGGAAGGCTCCAGGGAGACCTAATGGCAGCCTTCCAGTACCTGAAGGGAGCTACAAGCAGGCTGCAGAGGGACTGTTTGCAAAGGCCTGCAGGGACAGAACGAGGGGCAACATCTTGAAATTAGAGGAGATTGAGATTAGATGTTAGGAAGAAGTTCTACACCACAAGGGTGCTGGACCACTGCAACAGGTTGCCCAGGGATGTAGTTGAGGTCCCATTCCAGGAGATAATTCAAGGTGAGGCTGGACAAGGCTCTGAGCAACCTGCTCTAGTGGAGGATGTCACTACTGACTGGAGGGGGCTTGGACTAGACCTTTGGAGGTTCCTTCCAACCCAAACCATTCTCTGATTCCTCAAACTTTCGTGTTACCTACTCAGATTCAGGACAGGAAACAGTCAGGTGGGTACCTTGGTTTGAAAGCATCACAGAATGTAGTAAGAAACAAGATGCTGACTTGTTCTCTACACCCAAATAAAAAAATCCCAAACCAGTATTTTTGACAGCAACACAATTATTATGCAACTAACTTTCCAGTGGTTATTTTGGGCTCCCTCTAAATAAAAACTCAAACCTCCAGTTAGCATTCCTGATACTAAGAATATTCCCAATTCTCAGGATTCAGATACTCTTCAGTTTTTTATAATGCAGACCTAGTACCACTTTCTCATATCCTATCTTCTTTTGATACCTTGTCCATAGCACGTGCTTGAGAGTAAGATTTATGATGGCTGCTCATAAATTTGCAGTTTTGCTTTCTGACATAATTGCTGAATATTTTAATCTAAAAACTAATTTGTAAATCCAGTTAAAAAAAACCCCAAAAGCTAAGCAAATAAAGTGCAGAAGCAAGCACCCCTCCCCACAGCCACCACCCAACTGAATTAAAATAGAAGCCTTTCACACTGTAACAAGAAATCTCTTTATCAGTCAATTGCACTAATTAATTAGTTGATAGATGCTTTCTTACAACAAAAGCTGGAAGTCAGTCTAGTACTGAAATGTGTCTTAAGCTCTGCTTCTGATCGTTCTCTGATATTTGCAAAAAACATGTCCCACATGATGAAGTCAAATGAAATGAAATCATGTACTGAGTGCTGAAAGATTCTGCTGCTCCTCTCCTGTCTTCCACTCCCTGACAACTTTGACACTGCCAGACTCTCTCCAACAACCTTGACTCTCACCAACAACCGTGTCATTGTGACCCTGGGATCTTCTTTCCAGTTAGAATCACACCCTACTGCCTTTATTTTATTAGGAGCAATTTCTGCACCATGAGAGTAGTGGAACACTGCAAAAGGTTGNGACTTGTTCTCTACACCCAAATAAAAAAATCCCAAACCAGTATTTTTGACAGCAACACAATTATTATGCAACTAACTTTCCAGTGGTTATTTTGGGCTCCCTCTAAATAAAAACTCAAACCTCCAGTTAGCATTCCTGATACTAAGAATATTCCCAATTCTCAGGATTCAGATACTCTTCAGTTTTTTATAATGCAGACCTAGTACCACTTTCTCATATCCTATCTTCTTTTGATACCTTGTCCATAGCACGTGCTTGAGAGTAAGATTTATGATGGCTGCTCATAAATTTGCAGTTTTGCTTTCTGACATAATTGCTGAATATTTTAATCTAAAAACTAATTTGTAAATCCAGTTAAAAAAAACCCCAAAAGCTAAGCAAATAAAGTGCAGAAGCAAGCACCCCTCCCCACAGCCACCACCCAACTGAATTAAAATAGAAGCCTTTCACACTGTAACAAGAAATCTCTTTATCAGTCAATTGCACTAATTAATTAGTTGATAGATGCTTTCTTACAACAAAAGCTGGAAGTCAGTCTAGTACTGAAATGTGTCTTAAGCTCTGCTTCTGATCGTTCTCTGATATTTGCAAAAAACATGTCCCACATGATGAAGTCAAATGAAATGAAATCATGTACTGAGTGCTGAAAGATTCTGCTGCTCCTCTCCTGTCTTCCACTCCCTGACAACTTTGACACTGCCAGACTCTCTCCAACAACCTTGACTCTCACCAACAACCGTGTCATTGTGACCCTGGGATCTTCTTTCCAGTTAGAATCACACCCTACTGCCTTTATTTTATTAGGAGCAATTTCTGCACCATGAGAGTAGTGGAACACTGCAAAAGGTTGCCCAGGCAGGTAGTTGAAAGCCCACCTCATGCGATATCCAAGGTGAAGCTCAACAAGGCACTGGGCAACCTGATCTAGTGGAAGATGTCCCTGCTGACTGCAGAGGGGGTTGGACTATTTACAAGGTCTTGCAATGATAGGACTAGAGGCAATGGGTTTAAACTGGCAGAGGGGAGATTTAGACTGGATGTCAGGAGGAAGTTCTTTACAGTGAGGGTGGTGAGGCACTGGAACAGGTTGCCCAGGGAGGTTGTGGCTGCTCCCTCCCTGGAGGTGTTCAAGGCCAGGTTGGACGAGGCCTTGAGTGACCTGTACTAGTGGGAGGTATCCTTGCCTATGGCAGGGGGTTGGAACTAGATGATCCTTGAGGTCCCTTCCAACCTTAGCATTCTATGATTCTATAACTAGATGACCTTTGGAGGTCCCTTCCAACCCAGATCATTCTATGATTTCTCTAATTTATAAGCTTAGAAAGTTCCCTTTTTTTCAAGTCCTATAACACAGCAGTGCAGAAATTAAAGTCCTAAGAAATAAATTTTTCTACCCACACAGTGCTCCCTTAAGGTCTTCATCACAGTAAGAATCCCAGAATCCCAGAAATATTCAGCTTGAAAAAGCCCCTCAGCATCACCAAGTCCAACCCGTATCCCTACTCTACAAGGCTCACCCTAAACCATAGCCCCAAGCACCACATCCAAACAACCTTTAAACACCTCCAGGCCTGGTGACTCCACCACCTCCCTGGGCAGCTCATTCCAATGCCTGACCACTCTTGCTGGGAAAAAAAACTTTTCCTAATGTCCAGTCTAAACCTCCCCAGTGGCAGCTTGAGGCCATTCCCTCTTGTTCTATCACTAATTCTCTTTGAGAAGAGACCAGCACCAACCTCTCCACAAGGTCCTTTCAGACCTTGGGTAGACAGCAATGAGGTCTCTCCTCAGCTTCCTCTGTTTCACAATAACAATCCCAGCTCCTTCAGTCTCTCCTCATCAGATTTATTCTCCAGGCCCTTCCCCAGCTTCCTTGCCCTCCTCTGCACTGGCTCCAGCACCTCCACATCTCTCTTGTAATGAGTTGCCCGAAACTGAACACGACACTGAAGGTGTGGCCTTGCCAGAGCAGAATCCAAGGGGACAATCACCTCCCTGCTCCTGTGGGACACAGCATTTTTAATCCCAGCCAGGATGCCATTGGCCTTCATGGCCACCTGGGCACACTGCTGGCTCATATTCATTCAGGTGCTTGTCTATTACAATCCTTAGGTCACTTTCTGCCAGGCAGCTCTCCAGCCACACTGCCCCAAGCCTGTAGCCTTGCTTGGGGTTGTTGTGACCCAAGTGCAGGACCTGGCATCTGGCCTTGTTGAAACTCATCCCATTAATGTTGGCCCATTGATCCAGCCTATCCAAGTCCCTCTGCAGAGCCTCTCTACCCTCATTCAAATCAACACTACCACCTAATTTGGTGTCACCTGGGCACACTGATGGCTCACTCTGAGTTGCTTGTCAATTACAACCCCCAGGACCCTTACCACAGAAAGCCACATGCTTTAAATAAATAAATAAATCCTGTGTTAGTCAACTTAAAGTGGTTGCTACTGGCTTCCTTTAGAATGAAACTAAATATAGAATACAAGGAAACAAACGGAAGGTAACATTACTTTGAGCTTCCTTAACATTTCCTTAACAGCATAATAGTGTTAAATCAACACTGGCCTAGAAGGGAAGTGAATGACAAACAAGTTTGGGTGTGAATTTAAAACACCACCTCATTGCTCTCTACTCTCTCTGAAAGGAGGTTGTAGAGAAGTGGAGATCAGTATCTTCTCCCTAGTATCAAGTGATAGAATGAGAGGAAATGGCCTCAAGTTTTGCCAGGGGAGGTTTAGACTGTATCTCAGGAAAAAAATTCTTCACTGAAGTTTACTAGCAGTTTATTTTACATAATAGCAAGAGTCAAGCGTTTGCAGTACCTGAAGGGGCTGCAAGCAGGCTGCAGAGGACAGGATGAGGGCAAAGGTTTGAAATGAGAGAAGATGAGATTGAGATTGGCTGTGAGGAACAAGTTCTGCACCATGAGGGTACTGCAACACTGCAACAGGTTGCCCAGGGAGGGAGTTGAAGAACCATCCTGCAGATATTCAAGGTGAGGCTCAACAAGGTTGTGAGCAACCTGATCTAGTGGAGGATGTCCCTGCTGGCTGCAGGGAGGTTGGACTGGATGACCTTTGGAGGTCCCTTCCAACCCAAAACATTCTAAAATTCCATGATTATTTTCTGTTTAAAATAGCATTTAAAAATGCCTTTTTAAAACCTGCTTTAAATATTTATTTTGTGTGCTGATACTTTACACTTGAGAAACAGCAAGAATCAATAATCAGTCAGGTGTGCAGATCTGGAATTTCAACTTCTGTAGTCAGGAACCAGAGTGAGAAAATAAATAAATAGATAGGTAGATAGATAGGTAGGTAGATCTATTTTTCTGCTAGTTTTAATCACAACTAATAAGTCAAACCTATATTGCTGGTATTAAATGCCTCCTTGAAATATAAGCCAACTTTCAAGATAAAACATTAGCTCTAAAACAGATTTTAGAGTCAAGTTTCTGAAATACAAATACTTAAACAGTATTCAAGTGCAACTCTTTTCATCTAAGATAGGGAATAATAACTTCTAGTAGTGTAAAGGGCAGCTCATAGTCTACCTCCCTGTCTAACTGCACTTAATGAGCTTTAACTTACCTGGCAAGCTCACTGCTGTATCAATTAATACTATTTTAAAAACAGCAAATCCAATTAACAAAGAGCTAATTGCAAGCTCATTTTCCACTTGAAAGCTGAGCAGCAGAACTACTGCTGTTATCTGTTTTCATTTGTTAGTACTGGGTATGCAGCTACATAGATTTTTCCACTTCTATTTTGGAAGTAGCAGTTTTGTTCTCATCCCTTTATCTCTTTCAGGGATGTTTTGCTTCCTTCAGACAAATGCATGTTCTTGAGGCATATGCAGGTTGAGTATAAGTGAAGATAAGGTTAGAAACAGAAAAACAGATTCCTCAGAAAGTTATTTCACACTGCTCCAAACATGATTGCAGGTGTCACAGAATCACAGAATGTTAGTGGTTGGAAGGGACCCCAAAAGCTCATCCAGTCCAATCCCCCCTCCCAGAGCAGGAGCACCTAGGGCAGGTCACACAGGTACACATCCAGGAAGGTTTTGAATATCTCCAGAGAAGGAGATTCCACAACCCCTCTGGGCAGCCTGTTCCAGTGTCCCATCACCCTGACACATAAAAAAAATGTTTCCTTGTGTTTTCGTGGAACTTCCTATGCCTCAGCTTCCACCCATTGCCCCTTGGCCCGGCATTGGGCATCATTCAGCAGAGCCTGGCTCCAGCCTCCTGGCACTCACCCTTATATACATATTCATAAACATGAACAAGGCCACCCCTCAAGCTCCTCTTCTCCAAGCTAAAGGGCTCCAGCTCCCTCAGCCTCTCCTCCTAAGGAAAATGTTCCACTGCCTTAAGCATTTTTGTGGCTCTGGGCTGGACTCTAGCAGTTCCCTGAGGTCCTTCTTGAACTGAGGGGCCCAGAACTGGACACAAGATTCCAGATGAAGCCTCACTAGGGCAGAGGAGAGGGGCAGGAGAACCTCTCTTGACCTATCCACCCCAGAATGGCATTGCCTTCTTGGCCACATGAGCACATTGCTGGTTCATGGGCATCCTTCCATCCACTGGGACTCCCAGGTCCCTTTCGCCTTCATTGCTCTCCAACAGATCAGTCCCCAACCTATCCTGCTCCATGGGGTTGTTCTTTCCCAGGTACTGTTTTGTTAGCCTTCATTGTATTTCTCTGAGTTCAGCTGGACAGCTGTGGTAAATCACAGAATGTTAGAGGTGGGAAAGGACTTCCTTGAGATCAGACAGGCAGAACAACTCTGAGTTCTGCAATCAAACAGAAAACATTTCTGAGACACTATATTACATTAAACCTTGGTGCTGAAGTTACATAAAGCAGTTATGTCCTGTAAAGACAGTAAGCTTATTGGATATCAAGTGATTTTAAAAGGATGACTCAATGTTGGCAGAGTTCCCAAGCTCATATGCATAATTTCCTTTTCCTCCCCTCCCTTGAGTCAGGAAGTCTCCCAGATGCATTTTTACTTTCCCAGCTTGTTATAAGTGTAGGATGAATTTTCAGTATTACCTGAAAAAAAAAATTACCCCCTTTACAAGCTATGCTTTTGGAAGTAAAAATACCCAAGCCAACAAACTGAAACCAAATTATTTTTATCTTTTGTATTAGAGCTTACAGAAATCTTTAATAAGGTAAAAATGAGAGTTAAAAAATGTGAGGTGTGCACCACTCTAGGCATTTTTAAACATTTCAGGCACATTCTATACCCATTCATAAATTCTATCCCCATTATGCTCCTACATTTAAATTCAAAACTGCCTTTCAAAAACTAATAATAATTCAATCCCAAGAGACATTTCACAATCTCCTATTACTTCAGTAAGCGCTGCGAGCGAGCTAAACCATGGAATAAAATATCCTATCCCTTTTATCTGTGACTAATAATCAGTTTAGGTCACTCAATAGAACTGATGATTACTTAAATGCTCTCAGACAGACAATTGTTGTAAAAAGCTGATTAAAAATGTTGCTTTTGAAGTGGCAATTATTCTAATGCAACAAAAAGGAAAGCACTGCCATGCAGAAAATTAAGTCAAGCTGGCTTAAGGATATTCTTTCTGTATCTGTTGCATGTTTTATACCAGTAGCAAGAAAAGCAAGAATAGAGCAGAAGTAAGTTCTAATTAATGTGAACATTTGAACTCAAAAATACAGCTTTCCACAATTGACCTCTTGGCTTCCTTTTAAAAGGTGGAAAAACTTACAACTTGCAAATGTTTAGTTTCAAAGTAGGGTTGGTTTTTTTCTGTGTGTTCCTAAATTGTTAAATTTCTATTTTAAAAGGATGCTTAGAAACATAAAAGAAAAAAAAACCCATAATAATAATAAAAATACAATAACATTATAACAATAATACTGTATGTGTAAAGTCACTGGATGTACGCACACCAAACCACTGGATGTATGCATTTATTCCTTACTCTCCATACTTTCTTCTCTTGCCCATTCCTGTCTTTCTACCAGAACAGTTTTGAGCTCTAGAAAGATGTCTTTGTCCACAACTATTCCAGGTAGCTAACTGACATAAAGAAGACTACTGAAATGATTACTGAGACTGAACTCTTCCCATGCTTTTGGTCTTATAAACAAAGCGAGACAGGAGTTTGAAGACTAAGTCCTGTCCCAGAGTAACAAGGCAAAGCTTAGATGAGGAAGATGCTCAGAGGGCTGGAGCAGCTCTCCTATGAGGACAGGTTGAGAGAGTTGGGGCTCTGCAGCCTGGAGAAGAGAAGGCTTCCAGGAGACCTTAGAGTAGCCTTCCAATATCTGAAGGGGGCCTACAGGAAGGCTGGGGAGGGACTATTTACAAGGTCTTGTAATGACAGGACAAGGGGCAATGGGTTTAAACTGGCAGAGGGAAGATTTAGACTGGATGTTAGGAGGAAGTTCTTTACAGTGAGGGTGGTGAGGCACTGGCACAGATTGCCCAGGGAGGTTGTGGCTGCTCCCTCCCTGGAGGGGTTCAAGGCCAGGTTGGATGAGGCCTTGAGTAACCTGTGCTAGTGGGAGGGGTCCCTGCCTATGGCAGGGGTTTGCACTGGATGATCCTTGGGGTCTCTTCCAACCTTGCCATTCTATGACCTTTGGATAAACACAACTGGCCAGGCTTTGAGGGTAACTGTAAAGATGCTTTCCCACCTCAGACTGAAAATACCAGGGACAGGACAGAAGAATGACTGTACTCAGTAGGCTGCTCAGCAGGTGAAGCTGAAAAATCCCTGTAAGCATGTTAAATACTTACTGTTGGTCACCTGAAGTAGTTTTGCAACACAGCTCTCTCTTGATCAAATATCACAGAATTATCTCATCAACTAGACTGTGCATGTCAGCACTGGAAAAAAATACTCATTGGGTGGAACTTCTCATTTCCCTTGAAGTATGATAGTGGTTTTCTTCCTAGTTTGCAAGCACTAACATTTCAGAGCATTGCAGTAAGAAAAAAAGAATTCAAAGTGGTAAAAGAAAATAAAAATGAATCAACAATAACAAGAAGAAAATCCACAAGCATATTCAGCACTCACTCTGAAAACTGTGATCACTGTTTCATTGAGATAATATCCTAAACATACTCTGTAAATTATATAGGCTGAAAACCCTTCATTTTGGTCTGCACTGCCTAGCATTTTTATATCAAAAGAATATTGAAGACAATATAATCAAGCTACCATAAGTAGATACATTAATGTATTTTTTTTTCCCCAGTCTCAAGACTTCTAATTCTGCCTGTGGAAAAGAACTAATGAATTGATAAATGCTTATTTTATTAGGCTTACATTTATACAATACCTGTACATAATGCAGCCTGTGTTCAGTTGTTTTAGTCTGAAGTATTTCAATCACAGCAAACTAATTCAATGTCATTTTCCAATACATATTGCAAAGTTTAAACCAGCACGCAGAGGCTAGCAGGTGCTAAATTAGTATCCCTTTTGTGACCTGTTTTATTTTAGATGTTAAAACAGCAGAAAAAGTGATTTGAGTTTCAGTGATGAACTGCTCTATCAAGCTGCATCATTCAATGCATTGTTAAGTAGCTCAGAAACAGTGCTTGGAATAATACAGAGATATTTCTCAACTTAAAAAAAATCCAACCAAAACCAACAACTAAACCATTGTGTTTAAATATATGCTCAACAAGAAGGCAAATTACACAAATTCAATGTATACTATGACTAAATTGTGATGTTTGAAGTTGAAATAACAATAGCATTAACTGTAATACAATACAATAAGTCTTAATACCATTTCCAGGAGTAAATCTAAGAAGATAAGAAGCCTGAGTTATTTTAGTTGTTACTCCACACATACAATAGTAGTCTTAATATTGCTTTCAGAAATGAATTTAAGATGATAATAAGCCTGAGTTATTTTAGTTGTTACTCCACACATACAATAGTAGTCTTAACACTGCTTTCAGAAGTAAATTTAAGATAACAAGCCTGAGTTATTTATCACTTCACACATAATCACATTTTACTGTTTAATACTACACTAACTGTTAAAATAACCACTAAGTATTAACCTTAAAAATTATTGATCTTAAAAATAGAAACATTATCAATAAACATAGAAAAAAACCCACTAAAATATAGCTAAAGTTATGGGTAAAAATTTCCAAGCAAGGCTAAAATATCACCAGGAACTTTAGAAACATCTACAAAATACATAAGCACACCACTAACTGGATTTTTTTTCCCCCTTCCTTAAAAGAAAATTCAACAAGCTTTGCATCCCAACACCACTGATCCCAAAGCAGCAAACGCCTCAAATTGCTTTTACATTACAATAAAAAAAACCACTTTTTTTTTTCTCCCCTCCCTTCCTTCTTTTAAATAAGAAACTAAGCTCACCCGAATAGAACGAACACGCAGAGCCAGAAACTTCAACATGACTAAGGAACCATGATGTTTAGATTTTCTGACTGAGCGATCACAAGTCTAAGTAGGGAAGACCAACCCTGGTGGTTGTTGGGTTTTTTTTTTTTTTTTTTTTTTGCTGTGACCAGCTGTTCCAGCAATTAGAAAATTTCCTGTCAGGCAAGTCAGACACAGTTAGGGGGTGGGGAGACAGAAGGAGGGAAGAAGGTCAAACAAACAACAACAAAAAAAACCAAAAAAACCCCAAAAANCAAAAAAAAAAACCCCAAAAAAACAAAAAAAAAAGGGGGGGGGGGGCGGGGAGAGAACATTGATTCCCTTCCCCCCACCCCCAGACTGTAAAGAAAAACTGGGCAGCAGTGTGGTACTTGTGTTGCTGATGCTGTTAGAGATCAGCACAGGAAACTTCAGCAGATTGCCTGATACCAGAGTGCTGGTGCAGATGTTATTTATTCCTGGTTCCCAGGAAAGAACAAAACAAAACAAACCCAAACCATCATCCACTTCAGCTCTCATGCTACTATGCAACATTTCACTAGTGAAGCAGAATCACAGAACTGTCAGGGTTGGAAGGGACTCCAAGGGTCAGCCAGTTCTAACCCCCCTTCAATGGGCAGGGACACTTGTCACTAGATCAGGTTGCCCAGAGCCACATCCAGTCTGGCCTTAAAAACATTGGGGTATGAGGCTTCCACCACCTCCCTGGGTAACCTGTTCCAGTGTCTCGCCACCGTTCTGGTGATGAACTTCTGGTGAACAGCCTGCACTGGGTGTACTTTTATTAATTTTAACTTTGTTTGACAAAATATTTTAAGATATGGCATATCACTGTTTTCTAGGCTTGAATACAGAGAATGCAGGATGCATATACTTAAGGACTACTTCTTTTGCTTGAGTTTTTAGAGGACCAACCTGACCTTATGCATAGCCTCTTGAAATTCTACATGGAGAATATGCTACACAGATGTTACAAAAGTTAAGCCAAGGGCTCCCCAAATCAAGAGAGACAGGGATCTACTGAAGAGAGTCCAATGGAGAGCTGCAAGGATGACTGAGGGACTTCAACATCTCTCAGTTGAACAGGGACAGGGATCTGCTGGAGAAGGTCCAGCAGAGGGCTACAAGGATGATGAGGGGACTGGTGCATTGCCTGCTGAGAAGAGGCTAAGGGACCTGGAGCTGCTTAGTCTGGAAAATAGAAGACTGAAAGGAGATTTAATAAATGTTTACAAATATCTGAGGGCTAGGGGTCAGGTTCTTCTCCCTTGGATAGGACAAGGAGCAATGGATGGAAGCTGCAGCACAGGAAGTTCCACCTCAATATGAAGAAGAACTTCTTGACCGGAAGGGTCACAGAGCACTGGTACAGGCTGTCCAGAGAGGCTGTGGAGTCTCCTTCTCTGGAGACTTTCAAGGCCTGTCTGGATGTGCTCCTGTGTGCCCTGAGCTAGATTGTCTGGTCCTGCTCTAGCAGGGGAGTTGGACTGGATGATCTCTTTGGGTCCCTTCCAACCCTTGACATCCTGTGAGCCTGTGATCTCTCCCATGAAGAAAGACTGAAAGCCCTAGGGCTATTTATTCTGGAAAAAAGGCTGAGAAGGGACCTTATCAATGTCTACCAATATCTAAGGAGTGAGTGCCTAGAAGGCTCTTTTCACTGGTGTCCAGTAATAAGACACAGAGCAGCAGGTACAATTGGAGCACAGGAGGTTCCACCCCAACACAAGGAGACACTTCTGTATGGTGAGGGTGATGGAGCACTGGAGTAGGCTGCCCAGAGAGGCTGTGAAGCCTCCTTCTCTGGACACATTCAAAACCCACCTAGGTGATCCTGCTTTAGCAGAGGTTGGACTCAATCTGTGGAGGTCCCTTCCAACCCCAAGATTCTGTGATTCGAGTTGGATACTCCAGTTCCACTGTATGACTTATGCATCAATATTATATTATTCTGAAGAGAGTGAAAAATTTCTTGAAGTAAAAAATACCAAAGTTTCTTTCAATGCTTAAAAGAAACAACAACCCCCCCTCCAACTTAAAATTAAAAAAAAAACCCAAAACTAAGAATGACAGCTGAATTTAATTACTTCAAACTGCTACAGATGAAGTTTTAATTCAGTCTCTCCAGATTTATTTTTTTGATCTGAACACAATTGAAAGAGAATCAGTCAGTTTTAAATTTGAGCTTTAGGTACATACAAATATAGAAGTATCTTACTGTAGCCATTTCCCATGTAATATCCTATGAGGACAGGCTGAGGGAGCTGGGGTTGTTCAGCTTGGAGAAGAGAAGGCTCCAGGCAGACCTCAGAGCAGCCTGCCAGGACCTGATGGGAGCTACAAGGTGGCTGCAGATGGACTGTTTGCAAAGGCTACAGAGTGATAGGACCAAGGGCAATGGCTTGAAATTAAAGAGATTTAGATTGGATGTTAGGGATTTGTTCTTTGCCACAAGAGTGGCAGAACACCGGAACAGGTTGCCCAGGGAGGTAGTTGAGGCCCCATCCCTGGAGATATTCAAGGCTCTGAGCAACCTCATCTAGTGGAAGAGGTCTCTGCTCACTATAGGGGGGGCTGGACTAGGCAACCTCTGGAAGTCTTTTCCAATCCAAAGCACTGTAGGATTGTAAGGTATTTTTCTGTATATTGGCTGTATCTTTTCTTGAGGTTTATTAGAACCACTGAATCACACAGCTCATGCTCTATTAGAACAGGGAGCAAGACTGATTTTCTTCAAGCAATAAATAAAGTACAAGCTGGGGACAGAGTGGCTGGAAAGCAGCCAGGCAGAAAGGACTCTGGGGGTGCTGGGATAGAGTAGCTGAACGTGAACCAGCAGTGTGCCCAGGTGGCCAGCAGAGCCAATGGCATGCTGGCCTGGATCAGGAACAGTGTGGTCAGCAGGACCAGGGAGGTTATTCTGCCCCTGGACTCAGCACTGGTCAGGCCACACCTGGAGTCTTGTGTCCAGTTCTGAGCCCATCAATTCAAGAGAGATGTTGAGGTGCTAGAAGGTGTCCAGAGAAGGGCAGCAAGGCTGGTGAGGGGCCTGGAGCACAGCCCTGTGAGGAGAGCCTGAGGGAGCTGGGGGTGTGCAGCCTGCAGAAGAGGAGGCTCAGGGCAGACCTCATTGCTGTCTACAGCTACCTGAAGGGAGGTTGTAGCCAGGTGGGGTTGGGCTCTGCTCCCAGGCAACCAGCAACGGAATGAGGGGAGACAGTCTCAAGCTGTGCCAGGGGAGGTCTAGGCTGGATGTTAGGAGGAAGTTGTTGACAGAGAGATTGGCATTGGAATGGGCTGCACAGGGAAGTGGTAGAGTCACTGTCCCTGGAGATGTTCAAGCAAAGACTGGATCAGGCACTTAGCGCCATAGTCTAGATGATTGTCTAGGGCTGGGTGCTAGGTTGCACTGGATGAGCTTGGAGGTCTCTTCCAATGTGGTTGATACAATGATTCTGTAACAACATTTTGTCAAAGGCATATACAAAGTATTCAGCTATAAACAGATCTAGGTGATTCCAGGCAGTGAGTCTGTCCCAGAGCAAACCACTGTGTGCTTCTTCCTGTGCATGACATTAAAGCAGCAAAAAACCCTGAACTATGGCCCTTGAGTGGGTTCTTACAAGTATCTGCATTACTGTAATATTTTATATTTTCATTCCTCTTCAGTAGACCAAGTCAGTAATTCATTTCAGTACCAGAATGTGTTGCTTCTCTCTCTACCCCATCCTGGCTGTCTACAGTATCAATTTCTAACTTGGCCTTCAAAAACTGGATTATTTATCTCCCCAGTGTGAGCAAAGACACTCTTGCCCAAATGCAGAAATAAGCCCCTGGTTGTATTAGGAGCTCACAAGCAGAAATGTGCCTTTTTCATTTTGATATTCTCTTGTACTCCTTTCTGTCTTCATTTCTGTCACATCCTCACGGATAGCTCTTTCATATCCCATGTACAGTATATACACTATTACTATCATAGTAGATTACACAGGCGTTAACTAATTACTACTGCACATTGACTCCTCAATTCCAATGTGCTTTTAGACTTTTTGGAAGAAATAGCCTCTATTATAACAGCAATAACACAGCATGAAAGATGACTCAGTATTTGGTTTTGGATAAACAGATCTTCTAGAACCCGAGGAGGTTACTGCAACACAAGGATTTCAACTACAAGTACAAAAATGGCTTGAAGCTTTCCTCTCCTCAATTGTTTGAAAGCTCCAGCTAAGCTTCATCTTCCAAACTGAAACACCTCAAGAATTGTAGTTTAACAGCACTACAGCTGTTCACTCTGAACACTGGGGCTGGGGTGGGTGGCGGAGGATTATATTGACTCCTTACAAAGACTTAAACCAAACTGAAATAAATAGGAGACAATTCTCCCATAAGATGCCTGCCTTTACCTTATCAAGAACACTAAAAGTGAAGTGAGCAGGAATCTCCAAAGCACTACACTAATTTCTGTGGTAAGCAAGGAGAGCTAAAAGCAGAAGGACTTACAGTGTCCTTCAAAGATAAAAGATACTGTGGGTAAATAACCATCCCATTTTCTTCTCCTTTTGCTGTACTGGCATATTCTGCTGCAGCAAAGCTGTAACTGCTAAGGGTGACAGGAGTAAGGCATTTCAACTGCGATACAACTACAGACTAGTGTGTTCTCAAACCTTTTGTATGACCTCCCAGCAAAGAACAAAGCACAGTGCCCCAGGGTCAGTGTGGTTACTTCCCAACAATAGCTCTCCTGTAACTGGCATGGGTCTGCAGCAGGTGGAAGAAATGTCTTCTGTTCTGGGAGAATAAAGCCTGTGTGGTTCCCAAAGAACACTACCAACCAACCAGAAACATTAAGATAGATGCTACAGAATCAATTTTGAGAATCTCTCAGAAGGGAGCTTGTCCCTTCAAATATTCCTTGGTGTAAGGAGGAGACAGGTTAGAGGGCAGCAGTCCCCAACAGGGAAGTCTGTGATAACAAGGGCAAATTGCTCTTCTTACCTTGAAGGCATTGATAAGGATTTGTGTTATACATGTTTATCACCAAACACAACTGTCTCCAAAACGAAAGGAATTTGCTATGCCCTGGCAATTGCAGAACTCCACTTGCCCAATGCATTTCCTCCTCTCTAGTACAGAAGTATAGGGAGTTCATCTTCCCCTCCTTTTCTTTCGAACTGAGTGTTCTGAATTTGCGAAAATTAAGAGGAAGAAGTCATCAGACTTGCTCTGTCCAGATATCCAAGACAATGGGCTCATAGCCTCCACAGAGAGCAGAACCAAAAGGTGCTGGAGGAACTCTCAAAACAGCACAGAACACATGGAAACCACAGGTTTTATTGAATAGAATGGGCATGCCACAGTGGGATGCTCACTGTTACACAACAACATGAAAAGTTAAAGCATTTAAAGGGGAGTCCATTAGGCAGACTGACAATCTTCCAATGCCCTGTGTCTGAGAAGAGCAATAATGCAAATTAAGTGTTTATGCTGCTAGACGAGCAGGGCTCTGCAGTCCAGATTGCTCTCAATTATCTGGGAAAAAACAAAGATAGAGTGCACAGAAGGAATGCAAACCCTTCATTTGCTGAAGGTCAGCAGTTGAGGAACACAGGGATACTTTCTGGAGTTTTCAGAGCTGAGTAACAGACTTCTCTTGATAATAGATATGTTTGCATAGCCAAAGCAGCAATATTCTATTAATCAGGGGGCGTGGCAGTTTCCATCTGCTAGTTTGCAGGCTTTTCAGGGCTGCCATCTGCTTCCTCATCCTGCAGCAAGTAAGCAGCTTGACTTAACGTTGGTTACACTCTCAAATTATTCAGTTTTCTGATCAAAACACAAAAAAATATGCTGCACCTAAGGCACTGGGTGCAAAATAAAGCACTGAGAAAATCCACTGGAAGACATCACTGAAAGGTTTGCTGTAACCTTCTCCTAATACCTGATGACATGGAGGGAAAGAAGAAAGGAGGATGACTTGCTTCATCACCTCTCCAGGGACGGAGGTGAGAGGCTAACAAGTCTATAGTTACCAGTCTACAGTTCTCTGCACAGAACTATGGCAACTGAACCTGAACAACTTACATACATCCCAAAATATTTTGTCTTCTTACCCAAAGTGTGAGCACATACTAGGCCTGTTCACCCTACTGTCCTCACTTAGTGCTGAGACCACCTAAGTGCTCAAAGTCCATTTAAGCACAAAGTTAAATTTAATGAGTTTCAGTGGTCATTTAAAATTAGTCTTCACCTTGCACCCAAACAGGTATGAACGACTGAAATAATAACAACACATCCCAGTTGAAGGAGTATTTTATTAGCAGCAAAGGCCAGCTTCCATCTATAACTGACTGAGCAGTGGTAGTAAGTTTTTGTTTACTCTCTTCCCCATCCCCCCCCTCCCCCCCCCCAAGATTTAACATCACTATTAGCAACATTTTAGTCAGCACAACCTAGGAATAAATGCAAAATAAGTTCCTAAAATACTAGTCTGAGGCATTAAAAAGATAAAACAAAGGACTGCAGTGATAGGATGAGAGGCAATGGTTTGAAATGAGGGGAGAGAAGATTTATGTTGGCTGTTAGGAAAAAGTTCTGTACCATGAGGGTGCTGGAATACTGCAACAGGGAGAAAGTTGAGGCCCCAACCCTGGAGTTATTCAAGGTCAGGCTCAACAAGGCTCTGAGCAACCTGCTTTAGTGGATGATGTCCCTGATGACTGCAAGGAGGTTGGACTAGATGACCTCTGGGGCTCCCTTCCAACCCAAACCATTCTATGATATAAATAACGTTTTCATTTTGTGACGGTCATACTGTGTTAAAGTAAGTTGCTTCCCAGAAAAGCAGCACTTCAGAAATGTCTGTAGAAAGTACAGCTAACCACTTTGAAGCTGTAGTTATATTGAAAGAGAAACTTGATAGTTTTGGTGGATTCACCTCAGCTGGCTGCCAGACTCCCACCCAGCCACTTGCTCATGGGTTGCAAGAACAACAGGGAGGTCATTCAGCAGTTACCATCATGAGGAAAACAGTTTCAACTTAGGGAAAATGTCATTTCTTGTCAATTAAAAATAGAACAGGAAAGTGAGAAGCAAAGACAAAACTAAAACCACCTTTCTCCCCATCCTTCCCTTTTTCATAGACTCAACTTCATACCTTTATTCCATACTCAGATAACTTCTTCCCCCCTGAGCAATGCAGGTGGCATTGAGAATGGAAATTGCAGGCAGTAATTCTAACTGCTGTGTCTCTTCCTGACAGCTTTTCCCTGCTCCAGCATGGGTCCTTCTAATGATCTGCAGTTCAAGAACTGCTCCAGTGTGGGTTCTCTCCATGGAGTCCAGTTCTTCAGACTGCTCCCACGCAAGTCCCCCACAGGCTACAGTTCCCACCAGAAAACCTACTCCTGTGCAGGCTTTCCACAGGCTGCAGTATCCTTCAGGGCACATTACCTGCTCCTGTGTGGAGTCCTCCACTGTCTGCAGAGTTGATATCAGCTGCCCCATGGTCCTCCAGTTGATTTCAGGGGGACAATGTGCCACGATGGTGTAGGAGCTGCAGGGGAATCTTCACTCTGGCACCTGAAGCACCTCCTGTCCCTCCTCCTTTACTGACCTTGGTGTCTGCAAGGCTGTTTTGCTCTCCTTTATTCACTCCTTACTCTCACAGCTGTTGCACAGTGGTTTTTACCCTGTTGTAAATGTGTTATCATAAGGGTACACCACCAGCACTGTCAACAGGCTCAGCTTTGGCCAGAGGAGCTGCCTGGAATTGTCCCTGTCCTATCCCATGGGGCAGTCCCTAACTCCTTCTCATAGAGGTTATCCTCCATTACCAAAACCTTGTCACGAGTGCCCAGTACAACAGATAAGGTTAAGAGATAAACACAAAACAGCTTGCAGTAATAAAGTGAAGTTATAGACTCAATACAAGGAAATTGTCATCAAGACAGAGTAAATGAAGAAACAAAACCAGCACTGAATACTTTTCCCAAAAGGGATGTTCTAGTTCAAACAAGAATTCAAGCAAGCACTGTAGTCTGTGTTATGCAAAATAGCCAAACAAATTATGTCTTTCTGGTGTTGTCTTCTCATCACATAAAGAAAGGAACAACATTTAACTACTTTAAAGTCATCTGTCAGCACTTGTTAAAGATAGCAGGGACTTACATATTATAAGGAGGAGCCAAAAGTGCAGGCTTTTTCTCTCATTTTCATACCACCTTGAAATCTCTATTACTGGTCTTTTTGAAGACAAGGATTTCAAGCCGTGCCAGGTGATGTTAGGATGGATACCAGGATGGATGTTAGGGAATATTTCTTCACTGGAATGGTTCTCAAATATTGGAATGGTCTGCAGTGCTGGAGTCACCATCCCTAGCAATGTGTGGAGCTGGTGCATAGGGACATGGTTAGGTGTGGACCCTTCAGTACTTGGTAAAAAGTTGGGACTGGATGATCTGCTAACCAGATGTATTCTGTGCAATTCTGAAGAGGAGAAAGCTCTAGGGAGACCTTAGAGCAGTCTTCCAGTACCTGACGGGGGCCTATAAGAAAGCCAGGAAGGGACTTTTGACAAGGGGTTGTAGTGGCAGGGTGAGAGGGAATGGATTGAAGCTTCAGGAGGGCAGATTGAGATTGGAGATTAGGGAGAAATTCTTTGCAGTGAGGGTGGTGAGACACTGGAACGAGTTGCCCAAGAGGGTTGTGGATGCTCCCTTCCTGGAGGTGTTGAAGGCCAGGTTGGATGAGGCCTTGAGCAAGCTGGGCTAGCGGAAGGTGTCCCTGTCCATGTCAAGGGGTTTTGAACTAAAGGATCTTCAAGGTCCCTTCCAACACACCCATTCTATGAAAAGGCAACTCCACTCCTCATCTAAACTGGCTCTGTCCGCAAATTCAGCAGAGAAATTGCTATGGTATTGCAGTTACAACCATAGTGTATAGGTGGAAAGAGAGGTTTTGACTATCTTATCCCAAAGTCTGTACACCATGCAATACCTGCACGCGAAGTCTGAACTTCAACCAGAAGTGGAGTTCCAAAACCTGTACTTGATTAGTAAGGTCATTTATCTCCAGGCTTCACAGTCAACTGGCCCCTTCTAATGCAGAGCTACAGGTAACCACTAAAGCTGACAAAAAGTCAGTGGCATGGCAGTAAGAAACCTGAACCCATTGCTATTGTCACATGGTGAAATGCTGTGAACTGCAAGTCTGACATGAAGATAAGGAACTGAGATTATCAATGCACCTTCCTGACTGTGATCTGCTTTTTACCCTCAATCTCTGTTTTTAAGAAGCCTAGGTTAAGAATTTCTTTAATTAATGCCTTGCAATGACAAAGGCAATGGGAACCACAGTCCTATAGTCCTTCCTTGCCCTTTTTGGGGCATCTTTGATTATCTCCATGCAGCCATCTCTATAGTCCTTAGCTTTGTCAGCTCTGAACCAATGAACAGAAGTTTTCTTCCACCCTACCTTAACCAAACCAGCATTACAAGAGTAAAGCTGGAATACATATCACCAGAGGAAAGACTTAAGAAACCATTAGGCCTCAATGGACTAACTTTGCTATTCTTGAATGCACTCCAATGTGACACTTTCCAACCAGAAGCCCAGGAGAAGAACCTAAAATTGTGTGTGTCTTGGTTTCCTGGGTCTATGGATAAAGGGAATAAAACCTATCTTCCAGATTAATACAGATTTATTATGCAAATAATCCAGTTTTAAACATGTCAGTAAGGAAAATATGAAATCAATGTTGTTAACAACAAAAGGGCACAGATCAATACCACCAAGAAATCTTATGACAGTATGGAAAGACAAAGGTGATAGCTGCAGTTACACGCTGGATCACAGGATGTCAGGGGTTGGAAGGGACCCAAAGAGATCATCCAGTCCAACCCCCCTGCCAGAACGGGACCATACAGTCTAGCTCAGGTCACACAGGAACACATCCAGACAGGCCTTGAAAGGCTCCAGAGAAGGAGACTCCACAACCTCTCTGGGCAGCCTGTGCCAGTGCTCTGCGGCCCTTACAGTCAAGACGTTCTTCCTCATATTGAGGTGGAACCTCCTGTGCTGCAGCTTCCATCCATTGCTCCTTGTCCTATCCCAGGGAGCAAGTGAGCAGAGCCTGTCCTTCTTCTCCTGACCCCCAGCTATTTATAAATATTGATTAAATCCCCTCTCAGTCTTCTCCAGGTTGAACAGCCCTAGGTCTCTTAGCCTCTCCTCATAAGGCGGTGCTGAAGTCCCGTCACCATCTTCACAGCCCTTTACTCAATCTCTGTGATCTCATGAGAGAATCCTTCTTTGTGACATGACCACAACTGGAACCTTAACTATTAACAAAGCATACCACAGAACTCAGATGTAAAATATTGCCACCTGTGCCCTGACAAGGCTAACAGAAGCCAGTGGAAGTACTATGCTCACTGGCGCTAGGAAAAGTGGACAATAAAACAGAACTGTGTGTTTTTAAGGTTTGTTAAGATAAGAGTTGCTCAACCTCTCTTCCTATTCGTGGCTCTACCTAGCCACGTGTCACTATTAAATTTTCTCAGGCCCCAACCCAGTTACAATTTCTACCATATTCAGCTTTGTGCTTTTGACAGGAAATCCTACCTCATACTAAAAATACTAGGGAAAGCATAAAAGTTCATCAGAGCAGTAGGATACCAAACCAAAGAGTCAGAAAGAAAGAACCTCTCTCAAAAATGAAGATATTAGATTGCACCTCATACCAACCAAACATTAGTGGTAAACTGTCTGTAAATTAATTATCAGCATGCTCTAATACTGTACATAGCTATCTTTATTACAGCCACCTTTTACTCACACTTTGTGGGTTGATTTCATCCTCTCCCATAGGTTCATCCACAATTTGCTGTCCATTCTGTAAAAAAAAAAAAAAAAAGGACAAAGTTACTGGAAATGTGGAATCCAAGTACAGCAAATCAATATACTGCGGCTGTGCTTTTACAGCAAGCTACTGCATGGGATCAAGTGTTCCCCACACACTATAAAAACACTCACTGAAGGCAAACACACAAGACTGGCACGCAATGTCACTCTTCCTTTCACCCTAGTGTTTATCACTGGATGAAGTCACAGTAAGAAACACATAAAACAATCTGACATTTGAAGCCTTGCTACTACACCTCTAGACATTACTTCTCACCACTTCAACTTCCCCAAAGTTAAACCTGAAGACTGAACAGCAAAAAGTCACCACAAAGAACAGATAAATAGGTTCTTGCTAAGGGTCCTTAGAAGGGCCATGAGGAAAATCATGGAGAACCTCCTCTATGGTGACAGGCTAAGAGAGTCGGAGCTGTTCAGCACAGAGAAGAGAAGGCTCCAAGGAGACCTTAGAGCAACCTGAAGGGGGCTACAAGAAAGCCAGGAAGGGACTTTTGACAAGGGCTTGTAGTGGCACGGTGAGAGGGAATGGATTGAAGCTTCAGGAGGGCAGATTGAGACTGGAAATTAGGGGGAATTCTTTCCAGTTTGGGTGGTGAGACACTGGCACAAGTTGCCCAGGGAGGTCATGAATGCCCCCTCCATGGAGGTGTTCAAGGTCAGGTTGGATGAGGCCTTGAGCAAGCTGGGCTAGAGGAAGGTGTCCCTGCCTATTGCAGGGGGCTTGGAAGCAGATGATCTTCCAAGGTCCCTTCCAACCTATGCCATTCAAGGAATGTCATGTACAAGTTAGTCCTTAGTCTATCATGCTTACTTGAAGAACTTACACCTTATAAAACCTGTGAATGCAATGCTAATTTTATTAGCCAGCATTTACTACTTTCTATACTTCCCTAAGGACCATTCTAATAAGCCACACAGAAAGAGGCTTTTTCATTTGAAATTTAGCCATAAAGATTTTTTAAAAGCTTAAATATCTTTTTGGTCAACAAATGTTTTCTTTTCCTTGTCAGTGATGCTATACTTGGAGAATCTCCAAGAGACATCTTTCCCAGAAAGAGTGACCTTGCTTACACAACAAGCATGAATATTAGCAAGCTGCAAGGAAAACAAAACTCTGTTTTCTGAGTTATGGCACGGGATATCACCTAGGGCATTATTCTTACTTTGCTCCTAAAGTTTAACTGGAATTCAGTGTGATTTCAGTAACAAAAACTATTAAAAATGGTTAAATTTTCCATTATGACTAGGGGTAGAATTTATATTTCTTTGTGCACTGTTTCCCAAGAGAATGGAAAGCCTCATTAAGCTATTTTTTTTAGAACTCAATTTACTTAGTTACATGATTGTATGGATAATTGTTTTCTAGATGTCAGAAAGCTAATAAAAGCTGCTCAGAGATTCAGAGATTTTAGCCTCATTCTACACCTTCCTTCCCACAGTTCAGTTTTTCAGGAAATTTCTTCTGTGGAACCTTCTTAGTGTTTTTCACTAACAATTTCTGCCTGCACAAGGCTGGAGGAGGATCTTTTCTATGAAGTGACAGATTAAATCCTAACCACTTAGTGTGTTTGCATGATTGGAAAATTAGAATTCCTAACTGTTCAATCTCAGATGATTACCAGCTCTCTACCAAGTTTTCTCCTGAGCATATTTCTTTGCTAAAAGATGCAGCTGCATAAAGCCAACTCATGAGGATTATGAGAAGAATTACAGTTTGGTTGCCCATATGACAGAGGCTTTCTTTTTATTATTTAAAGGAGTGGGGAGGTGGAGACAGCTGGGCTTAGGGCTGTTTCTCCAGCACAGAGCTATGGCATATGGTAGCACTGCCAGTTTCTCATCTTAACTGGCTTCAGGAAAATACTAGAGACTTCTAGTGTGACTCTAGTCTACACTACAAGTCCTCTTTGCATGATGGAGAACTAACAAGAATCAGTTTCAGGTGCTATAGGCTACTACAGAAGTGAATATAACCTTGCTAAGACAGCTCAGCTAAGGGCAGTCGGCACGATCTTGTTTGTACAGCGAAGGGTAATTTGATAAGAACATGTGCCAAAAAGCCTCATTTCCCCTCACTGTAGCATCTTTTACTCACAGTGTACAGGCACTCAATATTGTATTACCCTTCCTTAAGGGACACAACCACTTGCAATTATCAAATAGAGGACCATGAAAATACCAGCTGAGCTAAGTAACAGAAATGAGTGTTTTTAATCAAGCCTGTTCTCAAGGAAGCATATTGTGTATACATATAATTACTAGCAAGGCCACAAGTGCCAGACTTTCCCCTCTTCTCAAATCGAAGGCATATATTTAAATGAACACTTGTGTTTTAGCTACACATCTTATATTCTGCTCATGCTATAGGATAGTTTCCCCAAATAGCCTGTCAATAGGAAAGAAAAATGAGAAGCAGGCCAGCAGAACAAATAAGGCAACTATCTTGAGCTAGAAAGGAGGAGTTTAAAATGCCCTAACAACTAATGAGGGCTAAACTCGGGGGCCTAAAATAGGGCAATTTGTGTATCAAAGCCATGTGCTCTAAACTGACTCCACATGCAGATTTTCAGAGTAGTAATTCCCACTACAACAATCATGTTGCTCAACAATAATGTACTTTATCCGCAAGTTAAGTAAGAATTTACTTCATAGTAACCTTTAAGATTCCACATTTATTATTTTAATGCAGCTGAAACATAGGTGAAGCTGCAACTTTCTGACAGTGTATTGAGACAATGTCTCTCCAAAGACAAAAAGGAGAGATTCATAGAATGGTTTATGTTGGAAGGGACCCTAAAGATCATTTAGTTCCAAGCCCCCTGTCAAGGGCAGGGACACCTTCCACTAACCCACCTTGCTTAACGTCTCATCCAACCTGGCCTTGAACATCACCAGAGAGGGAGCAGCCACAACCTCCCTGGGCAACCTGTACCTGTGTCTCACCACCCTCACAGCAAACAATTTCTTTCTAATCTCCAGTCTAAATCTACCCTCCTCAAACTTCAATACATTCCCTCTCATACTGTCACTACAAGCCCTTGTAAAAAGTTCCTTCCCGGCTTTCTTACCCTTCAGGTACTGAAAGGCGTCTCTAAGATCTCCTTAGAACCTTCTTTTCTGAACAGCCCCAACTCTTGCAATGTGTCCCTGTAGTGGAGGTTCTCCAGACCTCTGATTGTCTTTGTGGTCTCCTCTGGACCTGTTCCAGCAGCTCCATGTCCCTCTTATACTAGGGGCACCAGAACTGAGGCAGTGCTGCAGGTGAGGTCTGAGCAGAGCAGATTGGAGGGCCAGAATCCCCTCCTTGTGCTGCTGCTCTCCCTGCTTTGGATGCAGCCAGCACACAGCTGCCTCTGGGCTGCCAGTGACCAGTACTGGTTCCTGGGCAATTCGGCACCAACTGACACCCCCAAGCCCATCTTCTCCACACTGCTCTCCAGCCACTCCCCATCTGGCCTGAATCTGTGCTTGAGATTGCCCTGACCCAGGTCTAGGACAGTGCACTTGGCCTCATTGAACTTCATGGGTCTGGTCGGGGCCCACCTCTCCAGCCTGTCCAAGTTCCTGTGGATGGATCCCTTCCCTCCAGCGTGTCAACTGGATGAGACAGCTTGATGTCAGCGCCTTGTTTTAAAAAGAGATCTTTAAAAAGATCTTTAACCTCACTGACTTTTTGAACACTTCATCAGTCTATCAGAAAGAAAAAAACAACCACAACACAGCAAACTTTCACAACACAAGTGAGCTGGTTTGTACAATTTGTTTTTTCTCTTCAATCCTGCACTGCTTTCAGTTACGTTTCAGTTCAACTCAAGCAATGCTTTCCAAACTCTCAGTGGAACTAGGAACAAACTGGAGCAATCAGCATGTGTGCCATGTGGCCTTGTCTGAGCCAGATCACTGGATTAGCAAGATCTTTACAAATAGTTCTACTCAAACAATGATTATGCCAAAGGAATCACTGGATGGCAGAACCAGTTTTTCTCAGAGCAGTCTGGGCCATGTAAGGTAAAGAAGAATATGAATATATGATTTATGGCCTGCTGGTATATAATCCTATTAAATGGAAAGCAGCTGTGTATTCAGGAAGTCTAAGAAGCATACTGCCTTTCTTAGGAGTTCAAATGTAAATTCAAAAGGTCTCTATTGGAAGTGGCAGTGTTTAAACCACAGTGGAGTGAGGAGGTCAGCAGCATGCTTAAGAGGTGAGCAAAGGCAATGTGTTCCGTTTTGCTGGGCGTATTCTCTCTCTAGTATGTAACTAGAGCCAAGGGCATGTCTCAGTGACACAACAGACTGGGACTAGATATCATCATTCGATGCATGCAGAATGAGAGAAGGCTGAATAAATCTCCCACATGTATAGATTGGTCTAATTTAATACTGAGACTCTAGACCTTGATTATTCTTCAGCTGCACTTCCCCCATAGTGGGACACTGAGCAAGCAGGGTGGATCAGACCTGCTTATTTCCAGTACCCTGACACCAGAAGAAGAACATATTTCAGATGATGGAATTAGAGAACTATAGGAAAAATAACAGAAGGTCCACAGAAAGCTTCTACTGACACCTGAACACATCAGCAGTCAGGAGAGAGCACACACCTTAGAAAGGTACTCTGATCCACTCACATACCACTTCCTACTCTATTCTGCAGTGCAAAGAGTAACATTCAGTTCACTACAAATTTGATTCCTAAATGCTTTTAAACCAGTTACCACATTTAACTAATATGGGAGAAATCAATACTTAAAGCTGGGTTCCAGCAGTTTTCCTGCTGGCATATGGACAGCAACACAAAAGACTTCCTACAGGTCCCCTAATCAAGCACAAAGCAGACAGATGTCAGGGAATCTGCATTAGGCAGCTGGCAAATGAATGTTCCCCATATGAACTGGCAGAATCTCTGACACAAAAGTCAATCAACTACAGAACAGGAAATCAACCACCAGTATTTCTAGTAATCAAAAATTACAGGTTTAGATCCATTGACCTCTTAACATATAATCAACTACTTGAGCTAGATGATCCTTGGGGTCCCTTCCAACCCTGACAATTCTACAATTTTCCAGTTTAAACAAAGTGGATTGATTGGCTAGGTTTTTGGTTTAGTTTTGTTGCATGCTTTACTGGGGGGGGGTGGTGTGTGTTTGATGTTTGGGGGTTTTATTTTGGGGTATGTTTTTTGTTTGGTTGGTTTATTTTTAATATTTTGTTGTTGTTTGAAGTTTGTATTTTTTTTTTTTTTTTGCCTAATCCAAATTATTTCACTTCTTGGCCAGTAACCCATGCTCATAAACAGCCACACTGGAAGAAATCAAAAGGTATCAGTTAGTGGCATATATTAGGCTATCAGTACTGAGAAAATATACTAAATCCTTTGTAAAAGAGTACAAGAAATGCAGCCCACATCCCGCCCACAAGCAGTTAACCACTTTTTGTGCAGCAGGGAATATGCTGCACTCTACACACTGCAGCTACATACTTCCACAGTCTTCATGTCATTTGGAATTTAGAATTATAGTTCAAACTTTTACTGCCAGAGATCCAAAAATTTTGCTATCTGGGGCACCTACACAATAAACCTAATGCTATTCCTACTTACCCTTCTGATTAGCACTGGACCCATAAGGAGTGGCTCAGGAATAGTCTCAAGGAGAAGGAATTGGGGGTGTCAGCTGATGAAAAACTCAACAAGGGCTGGAAATGTGCACTTGCAGCCCAGAAGACAACCATGTCCCGGGCTGCATCCAAAGAAGTGAGAGCAGTAAGACAGGGAGGGGATTCTGTTCCTGTACTCTGCTCTTGTGTGCAGCCACTTGGAGTACTGCATCCAGTTTTGGTGCCGCCAGCATGAAAGGGACATGGAGCTGCTGGAATAAGTCCAGGAGGGCAACGAAGATGATGAGAGGGGCGAAGGACCTCCCCTGTAGGGACAGCCTGAGAGCGTCGGGGCTGCTCTTTTTGAAGACGAGGATTCCAAGCTGTGCCAAGTGATGTTAGGATGGATGCCAGGCTGGATGCTGGGAAATATTTCCTCACTGGAAGGGTTCTCAAACATTGGAATGGTCTGCCCAGGGCAGTGCTGCAGTCACCATGCCTAGCAATGTGTGGACCTGGTGCATAGGGACATGGTTTAGTGTGGACCTTTCAGTACTTGGTAAAAAGTTGGACTGGATAATCTGCCATCCAGATGTATTCAGTGTGATTCTGAAGAAGAGAAGGCTCTCGGGAGACTTTAGAGCAGCCTTCCAGCCAGGAAGGGACTTTTGACAAGGGCTTGTAGTGATAGGATGAAAGGAAATGGATTGAAGCAGACTAGGGGAGATTTAGACTGGAGATTAGGGAGATTTTTTTTTTTCCAGTTTGGGTGGTGAGACACTGGCACAGGTTGCCCAGAGAGGTCATGGATATCCCCCTCCCTGGAGGTGTTCAAGGTCAGGTTGGATGAGGCCTTGAGCAACTTGGGCTAGAGGAAGGTGTCCCTGCCCTTGACAGGAGGCTTGGAACTAGATGATCTTTAGGGTCCCTTTCAACCTGAACAACTCTAGGAATCTGTTATATAAAATACCCTACCTGGCACCCCTAACAGCAATTCAAGTGTACCAACTTGG
Organism: Ramphastos sulfuratus; assembly: GCA_013399055.1. Classification (NCBI taxonomy): domain Eukaryota; kingdom Metazoa; phylum Chordata; class Aves; order Piciformes; family Ramphastidae; genus Ramphastos; species Ramphastos sulfuratus. The sequence goes on along the minus strand of WBNM01002452.1, from coordinate 84,762 downwards.
TGCAGAACATCTTACTTGAATAATAACATCAGGCACCCACCCACCACTACCTTCACAGATCATTTTTCACAGGTATCTAAACCATATTATTTGAAACTTCAAGTGGACAAATCGTTATCTTACCTGTATTCATATTTTTTCCCCTCTGTCTCCTCATTAGTTTCATCACTATTACAGATAGGATACATTTAAAGTTTTTAGATGGAATTCAGTGTCTCCACTCTATTCTGTTTGCAAATCAAAGTTCTGCCTATTTGGACTTAATCTTCCTGAACTTTATTTTCTTTCCTACAGCTTCACAGACTGTATTTTTTCTTCCTGAAGGACATAATTTTGTCCCTACAGCTTCTTCAGTATTAGATACCACCAAATATCTTCTTCCACCACCAAACCATCTCTGCTTTGTGTTTTGAGTATTGGTAGAGTATTTTTTGATATTTAGGTAGCCTCTCTGCCAAATATTTTTTAACTTCTTTTATCCAATTCTGTTTGTTAGTGATTTTAAACCCCCTCGGGAAACTGCGATGAACCATAGTTTTTGGGATAATTCTTCTACCATTAACTTCAACATTTCCTAATTATTAATATTGGGACTGAATAAAAGTTAGCAAGCTGTCTTCATACTAGTATCAGAGCACATTCTATAACCATTGACTTTTCCCTGCAATTGGTGCCCTTTAGCACAACCACACCCCCCAATTAAGGTATTATTTTTTAAGTGTTATAGTCTTACACTTAGCAATTGGACAAATCAAGAATTATGAACTGTCCACCAGAGCAGGATGATGTTTTGAGTACCCAAAGGAGCAGATGAGATAAGATGTCTGAATCACACCATTTAAAAATCATTACCTGGACGTTTTAACACGTCAGTAACACAGGTGATGATTTAACTATACTTTGGAATTCTAATTTAAATAAATTAACCTGGATGAGTCTGAAGTTTCTCTCAGGTTAATTCCCAGTTTTCAGCTACCCAACAACTTTTAAACTGTTACAGGATTTAATAAAACCCCTTTTTCTGTCCCCTTTAAACCTTCTGAAAGAAAGTTCAGGATACCCAAAATGAGCATTTCAAAACACACAAAAGCTTTCTCTGTTGTTTAGCTACTAAAACACTGGCTCCATACAGATCCCAGCACTTCACATTGCTTCTGTTGATGGACTCTCAGCTGACAGACAAAGCTCAAGACTGTGTGATCCTCAACTTGACTGAACCTGTAAGAATACTTCTGACTGACAAAGTGGATTCCCACTGAAATATTTGTAACAAATTTGCTGTTAGCAACACAAGGCACTGCGTGGAAGTATATTCAGTAAAAGCCTTTTAAAGTGTACACACTCAAACTTACTATTCTAAGCAGCACTGAGCTACCCCGAGAAAAAGTTCACAGGTCTGCACAAAAATAGTTGAAAATAGACTGAAAGGGCCTTGAGAGGTCATCCAATATATATTTCAGTGCACCAAGGCATGAGCAGCTATTCCTACAGTGTTGGTCACAAGATGTTTATGTCTAACCCCCACTTAAATCTCCAGTAACTGAATTTTCACAATCTATTCCAGTGCTTAACTAAAATAAAAGGCTTTAATAGGATCTGAATTATTGACTTGTGCCCTAACTCCTGAGCTCTGAAGACTGCAGATCCAAAGCACTTACCTAAATCCTGACCTGATTAAAACTTATTATATGTAAGCAGCAGAACTTTTTCTAGCTGTTCTCTCACAGATACATGCAACATGTATTGAATGTATTATGTTAAAAATAGTACACCAAGTATTAAAAACTCATTTTCTGAAGGGGAGGGGGGAAAAAACCAACATACAAACAAAGAGCTAAATATACAAGTCTGTATTTCAAGGAAACAAATTTACTGCAAGTATTCCTTTTATATAAAACTTTGTTACTTTAAATTCCATTTATTGCCCATAATTTATTCTAAACTTTATTGACTAAGGTAACTGACTTCCTCCTTTGCTGAGTCTTAAAGGAAACAGCAGGACATTGATTGTCTAAAGAAAGGAAAATTTTCATCTCATATATAAGCCATTAAACCCCAGATCATTTAGGGGCAAAGCCAAACTTCCTTAATACATTCAGGTAACTTCAACTATATGAGCCCTCCAACTCTGAAGCCCTCCACACAGGAAGGACATGGACCTGATGGAGTGGGTCCAGAGGAAGGCCACAATGATGATCAGGGAGCTGGAACATCTCTGCTATGAGGACAGGCTGAGGGAGCTGGGGGTGTTCAGCCTGGAGAAAAGACGATTCTGGGAAGACCTAAGAGTACCTGAAGGGGGCCTACAGGGAGGCTGCAGAGAGAGTTTGCAAAGGCCTGCAGTGATGAGGGACAATGGCTTGAAATCAGAGCAGAGCTGATTTAGATCGGACGTTAGGAACAAGTTCTGCACCATGAAGGTGCTGGAACACTGCACCAGGTTGCCCAGGGAGGTGGTTGGGGCACCATCCCTGGAGATCTTCAAGGTCAGGCTCAATGAGGCTCTGCACAAACTGATCTAGTGGAGGATATCAGTGCTTAATACAGGGGGGTTGTACTGGACCTACTGGCCTTTCAGTATCTGAAGGAGGCCTACAAAAAAGCTGGGGAGGGAGTCTTTAGGATGTCAGGCAATGACAGGACTAGGGGGAATGGAGCAAAGCTGGAGGTGGGGAGATTCAGACTGGACGTGAGGAGGAAGTTCTTCAGCATGAGAGTGGTGAGAGCCTGGAATGGGTTACTTAGGGAGGTGGTTGAGGCCCCATCCCTGGAGATGTTTAAGGCCAGGCTGGATGAGGCTCTGGCCAGCCTGATCTAGGGTAGGGTGTCCCTGCCCATGGCAGGGGGGTTGGAACTGGATGATCGTTGTGGTCCCTTCCAACCCTGACTCTATGATTCTGGTTGGTCCTTTCCAACCCCAAGGACCTGTGATTGGTGGTCCTTTCCAACCCAAACCAGGCTGAACACCCCTGCTCCCTCAGCCTGTCCTTATAGCAGAGGTGCTCCAGCCCCCTGATCATTTTCATGGCCCTCCTCTGTACCTGCTTCATCAGGTCCACGTCCTTCCTGTGCCAAGGACTCCAGAGCTGGACTCCAGGTAATGTCTTAGCAGAGCAGAGGGCAGGTACACTTCATCCACCCTGCCTCCTGCAATTCTAGGCCTACCAAAATGCTGTGTGCCTATCAGGGCTCCTTCCAAAGGTGGACCAATGTACAAACAAATGAATATACACCAGGTCCTTCCCTCATGAGTCAAGGGGCAGCCAGGATGCACAGGAAGGATGTGTGCTGCAGCTCCTTAAAATGCAGACACAGGTTTTCGGACACGAGTTGGTTTCTCAGAATGTCTTTGTAGGATTACAGACAAAGGTTGAAATTTAATACTGAAGTCACCTAAAGCATTACCCATTTATGCTTGATTTGTCATCTAGCTATTTCAATAGATTCTACTAAGAAAAGAGGCTAAGATATGGAGCAGCTTCAAATTCAGGAATTCCAAGGTGATTATACAACAAATGTCAACTGCTAGAAGACAGACAAAGACTCCCTGTTAAATGAAAAAAAGAATTATTTGACATGCAAGTCAAAGTTCTAACAGTAACCAATTCTGGCAACCAAGGAGTAATACAAACAACATTCAGCATGGTCTGATTACACTGAAATCACTTTTTGAACCTGCAGGGCAAAGGAGATTTTCTTTTTTTCAAAGCTATGTTTTACTGAACATTTAAACCCAAAATAAAATACTATTTCTTCCAATCTTCTGTATATATTTAAGCATATTCTGATACATTAATGCTTGAGACAGCTGAGACAGGTTGAGGGAGTTGAGGTTGCTCAGTCTAGAGAAGAGAAGGCTCCAAGGAGACCTTTTTGTGGCCTTCAGGGATCTGAAGTGGGCTACAAGAAAGCTGGGGAGGGACTTTTTAGGCTGTAAGGTAGTGACAGGACTGGGGGGAATGGATCCAAGCTAGAGGAGGGGAGATTTAGATTAGATGTTAGGAAGAAGCTCTTCACCATGAGGGTGGTGAGACCCTGGAGCAGGTTGCCCAGGGAGGTGGTGGAAGCCTCATCCCTGGAGGTCTTTAAGGCCAGTCTGGATGTGGCTTTAGCAACCTGATCTAGTGTGAGGTGTCCCTGCCCACGGCAGGGAGGTCGGAACTGGATGATCCTTGTGGTCCCTTCCAGCCCGGACAATTCTCTGTTTCCAAAATTAAATGTTAAATGGTAATTTAAGTAATTAAATGGAACCTTAGAAACTGTCAGAGAAGAGACCTAGACAGTAATGATGTGTTTAGAAGACACATGCGATTTTTTTTTTATACAATTGAATTGCTTCTCTCAAAAAATAAAGTGGGGAAAAAAAAAAAAAAAAAGAAACCATGCAGTACATTTCCTCCAAAATGAGTTAAGTGGAGCATTAAGCATACCACAGGGGGTTCCTTGCATCAAAGAGAACATATGGTAGCTGTTACTGATAAGAATGAGCCAGCAGTAACTTTGTGGTTGGGCCACTGGAGTAGGTCCCTGAAAAATCAGAGTTCATCTCCTAGCTCTACAACAGAGCCCATGAATGATGTTAGATGAAGTCACTAAACTCTTGAGCCTCATTTTGCCATCTGTTACACAGACCTCCCCCCCCCCCCATTTCCAATGTGCGAGACATTTAATCTTATTTCTGAGAATAAGGAGAGAATAAGTAGCTCAGTATCATGCTTGCAAGCATACAGTACAACACTTCAGCTGATCTAAACTTTAAAATTCCCTGAAGAGATTCTAACTTATCCAGTTTTACTGATTGAATTATTCCACTCTTGAAAGTCACCAGGATTGAAAAAGCAAAGCTCTTACTTTTGCCTGAAAAAAAACCCAATGAACTGTTTAAGTTTCATTATTGGAATACAGCTATGAATAATATTTGAAAAAAATAAACCAAACTCTCCCCCACAAAACAAAGCAAGCACCACACAAAAACACAACCCAGTAAAAAAAGTATCTTGAATGAGTTCTTAAAATTCATAGGCCTGCCAAGATCGATCAGCTCCTAAAGCTAATATTTTTGATGTGCAGAACTAATTAAACGCCCACCTCAGTCTATGTATCACTGAAAAGCTAAGTCGGGCGCTCCAAACGACAAACAACTCCAGTTAGTGTGACACATCATAATCGATTCAAAGACAACAGACATGCCTTTAAACATGACAGTCTGCTACATCTACTTTGTGTTAAGATGTCCTAGCAGCGGTGAGAAATTACCTAGGCTGTAATGAACACAACAGTCACAAGTGAAAAACTGCTGGTGTCATAGGAAAACCAATGGAATGATTCCAGATGCCAAACTCAGCACCTTCCATGTGGAAATCAAGAGCTGCAGAGCACATCCAATACAGTATGAAGGTAGTGAATTCAGCAGAGCAAAGCTGCTGCCCCCTCCTACCTCACTCATTTGACAGCAGCCCAATCTGTACTGTGTCACATTGTAGGGCTGTGTTAACACAGAGCAGGTAAAATTGTACCATTAAGGATCTGAAAAACCTGAAGGGAAAAAAGAAAAACACAAGCCATGCCTAAACATTTTTCATACAGATGATATGTTCCTCTAGATACTATTTACATATATATAACATCTGCTATCTCTCTATCACAGCAGTTTGTGGAATGCCTGGTATATTACTTATTTAGATGAGAATTAAATTGACAGTTGCCACTTTTAATCCAGTGTAAGAAAATGTCATGCCATAAATGTGTGAAAAGCCCAGACTGAGAATGCACTCTACTGACAGCAGGTATGTATGAGAAGTGATAGCCAAGTGCTGCAGAGAATTCTGCCTATCGTGGAGAGAGGATGGATAGTCTTCAAAATCCACATAGACCATTTAGGTGATTCCATTTTGTCTTTGAATTGTTTTCCTGTGGTGGTTACACAAGAATTTACTCTAAACACAGCATTTGTTCCCGTGGAACATAAGTACAACACTGAGTAAATAAACTAGTACAGAATGTAAAGAGACATCACAAGCACAGCAGCCTCATGGCTTGAGGTGGCAAGGCATCTGAAAAATTTCAGATCCCCTGCCAGAAGTATCCACTAACAGAGAATGTCACACTGACATCAGAATGGAACCACAAAGCAAAAGATAGATTATAGAATAGCTGGGTTGGAAGGGACCTCCAAAGAACATCCAGTCCAACCTCCCTGCAGTGAGCAGGGATGTCCTCCACTAGAGCAGCTTGCTCAGAGCCTTGTCCAGCCTGATCTTGAATACCTCCAGGGACGGGGCCTCAACTACCTCTCGGGACAACCTATTGCAGTTTTGCAACACCCTCACGGCAATAAACTTGTTCCTAACATCCAATCTAAATCGGCTCTGCTCTCATTTCAAACCGTTGTCCTCATCCTGCCTCTGCAGGCCTCTGCAAACAGTCCCTCTGCAGCCTTCTTGTAGCCCCCCTCGGGTCCTGGCAGGCTGCTCTGAGGTCTGCCTGGAGCCTTTTCTTCAGGCTGAACACCCCCAGCTCCCTCAGCCTGTCCTTGTAGCAGAGGTGTTCCAACCCCTGATTATTTTTGTGGTCCTCCTCTGGACCTACTCCATCAGGTCCATGTCCTTCCTGTGTTGAGGACTCCAGAGCTGGACACAGTACTCCAGGGGAGGTCTTCCCGAAGCAGAGTGGCAGAATCACATCAGCGTAACTGTTAAAAGCTAACAACTCTTGCCTTGTGCAAGGCTCAATTCTGGATACCACAGATTTAAAAAAAAAAAAAAAAAAAAGGATTTTTGCAAAAGGGGATTCATATAATCTATTTAGACATGTAAATAGATAGTTAGAGATCTTGTTAAGAGCAGAAAAAAAAAAAAAAGAACTTTCCCCACAGTCAATTTAGAGTTCCTAAAACTCCTAAAAATAGACGGCATAAATGCAAACTGCATTTATTTCAGCTCTTTCAACATCCTGGTGTCCAAATTTTGGCTGCCATAACTGTAATCATTCTCCTCCTGTCAACATTAACATGCAAAGAGGGGAGTACAGATCAAAGGATCAGGCTAGTGATTCAGGCATTCAAATGCAAACTCAGATCATCAATACTTAATTTACTTGGCCTCTTGAAATAAAAGGCACATTTCCACCATGAAAGAAATAAACCCATGCTTGTTAAAAAGCTTGAGTAGACCTTGAGTCAATAAAAGGAAGCAGCATTCTACAGGCTTTAAAGGTACTCTAAAACCCAAAAGAAAACAAACCCACACATTATTCTATAAAGAGAAATTAGTTTTTAAATAGTGCAACAACTTTACACATCGAAAAAGCTGTTAAGAGATGCACTGTGGATCATTCACCTGTTTGTACCTGTAGAAGCTTGTCCTACAACTGATGTCTGAAAACTATAAATTCATATTTTATCTAAAAAAACAAAATCAAAACAGCTCACCATTATTTCCTACTAAAGACCACATTCTACAGATATGCTCTCCTCTACATCTAATCATGAACAGCTGCCATATCTTAACTAGAATTACTTTGGGAGATGGTATAGTTAAAGGTATTCTACTCCTCCTCCTAAATTTGCTCTCACATCACAACAACTCACTCCCTCAGTGATACCACTATAAAACCAAGCACAGGACTGCACTGGGAAACAAATTTAAAAAAAAAAAAAAAAAAAAAAAAGAGAAAATCCAACTAAAAACTCAACAAGCTGTTAAGACAAGGAAAGTGTCTGAGATAAGTTTTCAAGTGCAATAATTCACAATTCCAGCAAATTGCTGTGTGGATAACACAGCATTACAAGAACTGTACCACTCAATCTGAGAGCTTAGCAGAAATTCTTTACCTCACTCAGTATTACAGCTGAAGATATTGTTACTACAAAACTATGACTGAAACCACAATGACTTTCCAGGTGGATGAAAAAATATTTTTGCCCAAGGATACTCTTGCAGGATAGGGTCTGTAATTAGGATAGTGATATGCTACATATAAACATAGCTCATGCAAACTGAACACATAAGTTATGTATTTAGGTCACTTGTCTATGTATTTGACTTCCGTATTTTAACTAAAATGTTTTTTCTTAAAGACTCATTTCAGGTAAACAACCTTTCTAAGCCCACATTTTTCTCTTTGAGGGGTCACCTGAGAAGCTGTCATAGGTGCAGCCTAGCATTTTCAAGAACTGAGGATTTATTCTACACTAGAGCCTTAGAGCACAAACCTGTCAGTCCAGTACTGTTTCATGGTCCTTGAAATTTTTTTTGTTATGAACTGCTGTAGACTCCTGTCAGTGTAAGTTTAGGAAAAGGTAACTTACAAATCATGCCTGAAGTACACTGTAACAAAGTACAATTAGTTATGCATATCCATGTATTTCAACTAACTTATTTTTACTACCTTTCCAGCACATCATTGCTGAAGTTACACAGACTACATTAAGTGTAGGTGGAAAACTAAAGTAACAGTTACAATCTTTTCTCTAAATCACTAGCCTAAGTGGTCTTGCAGAAACATCTGCTCTAGGACCTTCTCCCTCACCTCCAACCATCACACTACTATTATAGTTCACTAAGACCATCACTTCAGAAGCCACTGAATAACTGGCAAAAACTTAAAAAGACAGAGCTACCTGTCAAATCATAACTGCAGATTCTCCTGACCTCCAGAGATGCAGTCACTTTAAGCAAAAGGAAGACAAGACAAACATCAAAAGCATGGGTACCTCTGATACTGCACAAACTTCACATTGCTCTCTCTCTCTTTGCTCCACTCACTAAGGACGAAGTCCTGACCTTACGTCTGATTGTTGAGAGCTGGCCTGAGTCCATACCTTGCAAGTTCAGCATCACTTGAAGCAGCCTGGCTGCCTATCAGCTGCAGTGGATTCAGGCAGAAGCTGCACTGTCAGAGGAAGCTATCCTATTTCAGATGGGAGTCTAGCCGCAAACTAGCACATGCATTGTGGGCTACTAGAGAATCACGAAGCGAGCACAACTGACTATGTAGGAGTAGTGTTTACAAAGATCCAAACCAACACAGTAGTACACTGTAGGACAAAAATAAAAATATTCGAAGGCATCTATGGCCTCGGTGATTCCAGCTTCCAGCCACTCTCACTCCGCCAGCCTGGGAAACTGACACGCGTCCTGCCGAACACCACCAACTCCCCGCTACCGACAGCTCGAAACCACATTGCGTCGCATCACGGGGATGTTCCCATACACGCCGCCAAGCACAAAGCTTCACCCATGCGAAACATCCCTGCGGTTTCCCAAACGCTTGCGAAACTGCAAAGACAACCCCATCCTGCTTAGATAAGGGGGCTGTGGCAGCCGGGCGGGGACGGCTCTTGGCCGCCGCAGAGGGAGCAGCGGCAAGGCGATGGCACCGGGCAAGGTGAGGGCAGGCCCCGGCCCTCACAGGCCCCCGCCCAGGTCGCGCTTGTGGAGGCGGCGGGGCCGGCCCGGGAAGGGAAACTCGCTGTGACAGTAACCAGACACCGCGCTGGAACAAAAGCGCCCGCGTCGGCCGCCACCGTAGGAGCAGGTTACTCCCTGCCGAGGAAGGGGCGGAAGGGGAGGGAGCGAGCCGGGAGCAGCCCGGTCCCGTGAAACACGCCCCAGGCTCCGGCGCGGGGGAGTCCCGGCCGGTCCGGGCCATGAGTCAGTGCCTCGGAGAGGAAGCGGCGCCCAGGGGACAGCCGGGCGACAGGCGCCAATCTCTCATCCTCCGCTGCCGGACCGAGCCGCCTAAGGGCTCGGTGCCCCGGCGCGCCTCGTCCTCCGTCGGGCCGCTGCCCTCGGTCCCCTCTCTCCCGCCTGCAGTGGCGGGGGCTCAAGGAAGCTCTGCCCGTCCCTTGCGCGGCGCCGTTAGTGGGAGCTCAGGTCCCGTTCCCTCCTCGCAACTTTTCCCACAACACCACCCACTCGCCCCGTACCTCAGTGCTGCTCTCGGCTGTGCTCTCTACAGCCATCTTCTGCCAAGGGTCCGCCAGCTGCGCCAGGGGCATCTTCCCCGCTCGGCTCCCGCAGCCTCTGCGCTCCGCTTTCCCGCACCCCGGCGGCGAGGCGGGGGCGGAGAGGCAGGCAACGCGCACCTCCGGAGGGCGCAGGACACCCCGACCGGCTCTAGCAGCGGCTCCTGCGGCGACTGCTGCCCGCTGCCGCCGTCCGTCCGTCCCTCCCCTCACCCCCTCCCCGCTGCCAGGCGGAGCCGTGCTTCCGCCCTCCCCTCGGCCCGCCGCTCGGACTCGGCTTCCGCTCACAACATGGCGCCCGCGCCGTACCTGCCTGGCTGACAGCGCCTGCGCGCCCCTCCGCCGGGCGGATTCACCGCAACTCCGGCCCGCACCTCCCGCAGGTGCCGGGGTGAGGCGGCGAGCAGAGGGGGATGGTGCGCCTGGCTTTAGCGGCTTAGCGGGAGGTGGCAGCCAGGCGCGGCGCAGCGCGGGCGAAAGACAGGACCGGGTCAGTCCCAGGCACGGCCATGCCGCCACCCCTAGCCGTCAAGCGGGGGAAGCTTCTCAGTGACCGTGGGCGAGCGGGCCGGTCGGGACTTGGGGTGGCGAGGTCCGACACCGCTCTTGGGCCTCGTTCAGTTTTGCCCGGCGCTGTGCAGGGCAGCGGCCACCAGGCCTGCTGGGTTGAAGGGCGGCAGCGCCTGAGGCGGGTTTCTGCACAGGAAGCGCCCGTGTGAGGCGTCGCCCTCAGCGCTTGGCGCTGCGGTCACACCAACCGCAAGCCAGAGGGCTGTTAGAGACCCACGGGAAAGGCAGGCCCTGGCCCAGAGCTGCCGCTGCTCGGGCAAGATGAGCTGTGAGGGATGGGAGCGGCGAAAAGTTTGATAGCGGATGGAGAAGTTGAGAGGTGAGTGAGGAAGACCTAGCGTTGTGCAGAATATCGTTGGGCAAAGAGGGAAAGGCATTAAGATGTAGGTCTGTAGGTTTGCGGCATACCGTTTACATAGTGGTCGGACCGTGTGAGGGATAGTTGCCTCGAAGTGGGAAACTCAGAGTTCTGCAGGCCGGAGGCACGAAGATAAAGCTAGCAATAAAACCCCACAAGGTCTGAAATCAGCCCTTAGCCTGCTTTTTCCTCTTCAGCTGCCAGCTAGTACACAAACAGCTAACTTCAGTATATACTGAGATCCACCAACCTATGTAGTCTTACATGGTTCTCTTAAAACTTTAAGCACTGTAATAAACACCCACACTTGTGCCCTGTCAGGTGGCTTGGCTGGTGCAGAAGAATCCATGAACCAGCACCTGAAGATGGGTACCAGTATCAGACAGCTTGCTGTCCAAGCCAAATGTTTCAGAACTCTGAGAGGCCACTTTAATAGCCCCCTGCCCCCCATTACACCTCCTGCAAGCACATTTAGGTTTTGACAGGTCGTGTGGTTTGGTTCACCCTTGATAAAAGTTAACATGCCTTAAATATTTGGAGGTTTTTGCGGGGTGGGAGGAAAGAGTGCTGGTCATTAAAAATGTGTGTGTGTGCACACACAAACGTGGGCTACTTCTGTTTCTGCTTGGTAGCATTTTTGATCCTGCTTTGTGTAAGCAGAAATACCTGTCTACAAAGAGGTACAAAGGAGTGGACATAATGAATCAGGCTTCAGCTGGCATTACAGAGACTTCCATATCTGGAGTAAAAAGTCGTGGCTGAATGATTATTTGAAGTCATCACCAGTGCCAGGAGAAGCAGCTGTGCCCTCCCCTTGCACGCTGCTGTTTGATCTGGCCCTTGCATCAGCCTCTCTTTTGACGTGGTGCAATTGCTTGTGCTGCCACGTGGTGAGTTAGACTGGGGAACTGATCTGCCTCAAAACTAACCTTACTCTTTTCATCTTCTGTTGTCTTCAGAAAGAAAAAGAACAACACACACCCTCAGGAAAAAAAACAAAAACCAAAACACCAAACCCCAAACAACCCTGTTAAAGAGTGAAGAGAGGTTGAAACTGCTTCCTTCTGAAACACCGTCAGTTTGCAAAACTGACTAATAGTTGGTATGAAATTTGGAACAAGGTGATAGAAAACAAATAATTCAGTAGGACTTGTCAGCCTTTATTGCTTAATAGCATAATGTTGATAGTAAAGAATAGGGTTTTTTTAATGGCTTTATCAGCACAGCGCCACTTCAGTCTCAAACTGTCTGCTGGAATGATGAGAAGAAAACTCATGTTCACAGCAGTTAGTGATGCATCATGAGCTTGACACAAATCAGGACCTAAAAGCAAACAACCCAATCCTGAAGTTTATATAAAAAAAAAAGATTTATTTTTTTTCCTTCCATGTCCCTGGAATTACCAGTTTCTGTTCCCTGACATGGATAATTCACTTTCCTTTATCAAAGCTCATTCATTTGTCAGGTACCTGCATGCAAAGTTCAAATGAAACCTTCTGTGTTCTAGTCTGTACCTGTTGCCCCTAGCTATGATGTGCTCTCATGGAGAACCTGAGCAGCTGAAAGGTGGCAACCACAACAGGGGAAAAAAGGTCTGAATCCAAGCTTGGATTTAACATGCTTCAAGCAATTTTTTTTTTTTTCCCCCAGAGGACTTCCTTCCTCTAAATAAAGAATCCTATCATTTCCTCTTTCATTATTCAGGGGGCCAAGTATTATCACATCACACATTTTTTACAAAGGAGCAAGCTGCATCGGAATTTTCACAGGAGCTACTACACAAGAGCATACTTCAGGGCAAGAGAATTGGCTGAAAGTTGTCACCATGGGGAAGAGAAACATTGGTTAATCTCTGGGAAATGCCAGGATTTCTGACTTTCAGATCCTGCTATACTCAGAATTGGATCATTCTCCCAGGCTGAAGCTATTTTGCCTCAAGACAGCAGCTCCTATTTTTCATTCTTTTGTCTCAGGCTAAAGCAAGATCATGCTTCACCTGTGGCAGCAGAGCTTTCTTTTGCCTTCTTTCCCTCTAGGCACAGCCATGACTACTTGTCTGTAGTCACCATTAATAACTATCTGTCGCCAGACTTAGTTGTGAGGGTTGATTTCATAGATACATAGAACGGTTTAGGTTGGAAGGGACCTTCAGGATCATGTAGTTCCAACCCCCCTGCTATGGAGAGGGACACCTTCCGCTAGACCAGCTTGCTCAAGGCCTCAGCCAGCCTGGCCTTGAACACCTCCAGGAAAGGGGCACTCATGACCTTTGTGGACAACTTGTTCTAGTGTCTCACCAGGCACATGGGAAAGAACTTCATCTCCAAACTAAATCTGCCCTCAAGTTTCAATCCATTCCCTCTCATCCTACCACTACCAGCCCTTGTCAAAAGTCTCATCCTGGCTTTCTTGTAGATCCTTCAGGTACTGGAAGGCTACTCCAAGGTCACCCCAGAGCCTTCTGTTCTCCAATCTGAGCAAGCCCAACTCTCTCAGCCTGTCCCCACAGGGGAAGTTCTCCACCCCTTTAATCATCTTTCATGGCCCTTCTCTGGACCTGCTCCAGCAGCTCCCTGTCCCTCTCATGCTGGGGACACCAGAACTGGACACAGTGCTGCAGGTGGTTGCATCCACACCAACGTTTTGCATGCATTGCGCCAGCAGATTTGGTTGTGTTCATTATGCAGAGGGTAGCACATGGCAGTGAAATGACAGTGCTGTATAATATTTTGTTAATCTGTTATGATTAGCTGGGATTCACAAGCTGCACCCTTTTTTTGTCTAACTAATCTCACTGTCACCCTGTTGAAAGGCAGACATCAGCTTGATAGGACTTACCTGTCTTTCCCCACAGAAAGCATCTCAGTGAGTGAGTAGCAGAAGCTGGGGAAGTTTGTTTATTTTTGGTGGTATCTAATGCTTTGCAGTAGTACCTACTTACTCTTTGCAATTAAGGCAGAATTCATGGCACAGTTAGTAAATCAATGCTGTCATCTTTGCTAATGTTACTATCAAAGTAGTGTTTGGGAGTTTGAACTCGCATTTTTAGACTGCAGATGAAAGGAAAGGAAAACAAGGAAGCTACAGCAACAAAACCCACAATCCAACACTCACCTAGGTCCATCTAATACACCACTACACCTTCTATAATGCAGTATCTCCTGGATTAAAGTGATTAAGATGTGAAAAAGTAAATGCAATTCCAGAAGTGTAATACTTTTTTCAAGTATTACAACCATAGTACCCGGGTGTATAATTTGAATTTAATGCACAGGGAAATAAACATAATTTACTGTCCAAATTTACATGGGAAAAAAACCTCCAAGGAGTTAAAAATAAATAAAAACAAATCGGTGCAATTTATTTGTACAGCTACTAGATGCAGAGTTTCTGCCTTTCAAGACACCTGGATTGAATTCTTAGCAGATCACAAAGGACAATTGTGTAATTTAGTAAGTCACTTAATATAGATGAGATTCAACTAAAGAGACTTAGTCTTAATGATGTTTTCAAAAGTGTGAAGAGGCCTTGATTGGAGAAGTGTAAATACATCCTGGCAAAACAGACTGAGGAAGCCTTAGTGCTAATTAGAACTCCTTGCTCCGTGCTTTAGTTGCAGATCTAAAGAACATCCCCTTAACCTCATTGAGAAATTGAAAGGATGATGTTTGGAATGCTGGCAAAGTCCGGGGGAGAGACAAAGTGCTGCAAGAAGTTTCTAGCTCGTGTGAGTTGTCATAGCAGAGGCAGCAGAAGGCTTGGCTGGATAAACCAGGGTTAGAGAGAGTTATAATCCATAATTAAAAAGGGAAGAAGTGAAATGAACGTCTATTGTATGTTAAGACTTAACCTGACCTTTCAAACAACATCTGCTGAAGGGTGCTTTCACCATTCCAGGCCCCTGGATGATGGAATCGTACAGGAATGCAAACATTTCCTACAATTTCCTCTGGCAGCCTCTTCTTTGAAGTTCTGATCCTGTAAGTGTAGTAGAAGACACAGTAATGACAATAAGAGTACTTCTAAATCCTACCTATATTAGAGATACAATGTCTGACTCACCCCTTGAAACTTGAGCTTTGCTGGGTGGAAGTATGTTTACACAAAATAGCAGTGAAAGAGTAACACATAATGGCTCAGGCTCAATAGTGTTACTGCTCTGAGTTGTATCTGTGGTCACTGTAGCAGCAGGAAATACTGTGCCTGTGGTTTCTACATCCTGAAAGAAAATGTGGAATTCAATAAAATATGGTTTCATTACAGCATACCTGTCTCTAACATATGCTATCACTTTAGGTTTTCTGTACATGCTGATAGCTTACATTTATCTTCTGAGTGACAAAGCTTACCCTGTTCACCACGGAGTAGAAGAAACCTTTTGCTGAGCTTTGAAACCTTAACATGGAAACCTGCTATCAAATACTGAGTACAAGCTGTCACCCTGTTGTGGTGGAACATTGAGAAGCAGATCAGAATTGCAGATTGTGAGGACTGTGGCCAGCAGGTCAAGAGAGGCAATTCTTCCCCTGTACACTGCTCTTTTGAGACCCCCACCTCAAATGCTGTGTCCAGTTCTGGTGTCCTCAACATTAGGAGAAAACAGAGCTGTTGGAGTGAGGCCAGAGAAGGGCCACAAAGAAGATCCAAGGGCTGGAGCATCTCTGCTATGAGGATAGACAGAGGGAGCTGGGGTTGTTCAGCCTGGAGAAGACTCCAGGAGGGCACCTTAGAGCTGGCTGCCAATAGCTGAAGGGATCCTACAGGAAGGCTAGAAAGAGACTTCTCATAGAGGTGTCTAGAGACAGGCCAAGGGGGAATGGTTTGAAGCTGAGGGAGAGCAGAGTTAGACTGGAGCTGAGGAAGAAGTTCTTCAGTATGAGAGTGGTGAGACTCTGGAATAGGTTGCCTACAGAGGCTGTAGCTGCTTTCTGCCTGGGGGTGTTGAAGGCCAGGCTGGATAAGTAGCTGAGCCTAGTTGAGAGGTGTCCCTGCCCATTCACAGAAAACATACAAAAAGTGGTAGAGATAGAATAAAATATACAATATTACACAAGATAGTATAGAAATAACAAACTTGTCAGCTTCACCAGGCCTAGAGGAGGCCACAGTTTTATATGTATCTTACCTGTTTCCTCCCCCAGACTTAGGAGTTGCAGGATCACATATCTTCCTCTTAGCAGTATGTAAAGGGTTAACCCTCTTGGGGGTGGGGGGGAATGGTCAGAACTTGACCCCATGTCTGCTGAACCCCAGATGTAGTGTTTAGCCCACTCCCACTTCCTGTCTGGACCCCCTATATAAACAGAGGAACTTCCTGTCATGCTCTTTTTCTCTCTTTGTGGCCTGTGTGCCTGACACCACCCTCATTCCTGTTTCTCCTGTCTTACCATGTGGTCAGTCTCTTCCACATGGTGGACATCTCTTCAATCCACTGCCATCCATCTGGTTGTATATATACTTTGTATCTTGTTTTTTCTTCTCTATACCTATTTGTAAATCTCTTACCTTAAATATCTTGCATTTATTGTTAAAGTTTTTTTTCTTTTCACTTCCACATCGTAGCCAGACTGTTCTTTGGGTGGTTTTACCCCTTCTGTCTCCTCCTTTCTTTTCTTCCTTTCAAAAAAAGGAGTGGGAGAGGGGAAGGCATGCTACTATTATTATATTGGTTTCTGCTAGATATATATATATTTTTGATTCCCCTGGGAAGCTCAACTCAAACCAATACATAGTATAAGATTAGGTCTGGTTTATAGAGGCTATGGACAAGGGAGGTTATTCTGCCCCTGTACTGAGCACTGGTCAGGCCACACCTTGAGTTCTGTGCCCAGTTCTGTGCCCCTCGTTGTTGAGATACTGGAATGTGCCCAGAGAAGGGCAGCAAGGCTGGTGAGGGGCCTGGAGCACAACCCTGTGAGGAGAGGCTGAGGGAGCTGGGGGTGTGCAGCCTGGAGAAGAGGAGGCTCAGGACAGACCTCATTGCTCTTTACAACTACCTGAAGGGAGGTTGTAGCCAGGTGGGGTTGGGCTCTGCTCCGAGGTACCCAGCAACAGAACAAGGGGACACAGTCTCAAGCTGTGCCAGGGGAGGTCTGAGCTGGATGTTAGGAGGAAGTTGTTGACAGAGAGAGTGATTGGCATTGGAATGGGCTGCCCAGGGAGGTGGTGGAGCTGTCCCTGGAGGTGTTGAAGGAAAGCCTGGATGGGGCACTTAGTGCCATGGTCTAGTTGATTGGCTAGGGCTGGGTGCTAGGTTGGGCTGGATGAGCTTGGAGATCTCTTCCAACCTGCTTGATTCTGTGATTCTATTGATAAGCAAAACCCAGATTACCTAAGGTTTGTTTTGGAGTTTTGTTTTGTTTTTTTAATAGAACCTTACTCCTCAATTTCCTGTTTTTATGCACTCTCAATTAAATAGCTTTAAGATCCCCTTGACTCTTTGGTCTCTTTGAGTGCTACCCAGCAAATCATGTGCTCTAACAACCTTCCTCTTCACTTCCTTTCATAGACTACCCAGTCCCTCTTAGCGAAGAATCCTTTTTGAATCTAGAAAGCTTTACTTTCTCTTTTGTGACAGTTACACCCAACAGGAGTCTCCTGACTGAGCTAACAGCTGTCTTTTATTCTGCTTGATACCTGATCCTCATTCCTAGCAGTCTGCTGATCTTTCCTGGAATACCTGCTGGTGAAGTGATCAGACCTAAAAATATAGTTTACTGTCATTGCTGGCTTTGTGTTCTCTCAAAGCAGTTCACTTGCTCTTCCATCAGCATCTCACATTTGTGTCTTGCCTTTTTGCCTGCAATGGTTTGGGATGGAAGGGACCTTTCAGGATCATCTAGTCCAATCATACTGCAGTGACTGTAGACATCTTCAACTCAGTCAGGTTGTTCAGCATCCCACCCAACCTGACCTGGAGTGTTTCCAGGGATGGGGACTCTACCACCACCTCTCTGGGCAACCTGTGCCAGGGTTTCACTGCCCTCAGCATAAGAAATGTCCTCCTTAGGGCTAGTCTAAATCTTCCTCTTTTAGTTTCAAACCATCACCCCTCATCCAGGTCACAGCAGGCAGCCCTCAGCTTTCTTATCGACCCCCTTTAAACACCAAAAGGCCACTAAAAGATCTCCCTAGAGCCTTCCCTTCTCTGTAGAGAACCAAACAGTGTAATTCAGAGGGGGACTCAGCTTTGTGTCCAGCCACCATGTCCATACACTTTCTCCCACAATCATTATAACCTGTAACATCATCATCAAAGGCAAATCACAAGGGCTTAGAGTGGTGCATGGCATACAGCAGGCAGTGTGTCTGGCATTTTCCCCTTCTCTCTGAATGATGGCTGCTGGGGAATTCCTGCTGCAAGCCCTGGCTTACCCCAGGGATTCACACTCCTGTGTACTCTCGATATGTGACTTATGTGAAAAAGGAACTTTGCTGATACTTGACTTGCCCTGAATTGTTTCTTCACCACTCTGTATGAGCTGAGAGTGGGCAAGCTCCAAACCATACTGGCATCCTTCCTTGTGTTCCATTGACAATTTACTGCTGAAAAGGTTTCTGTTCCTAAGATTGTAGTTTCTCTGGCTAGTGCTGCTCTGGGGAGAAACTATTGGGTTTCAAACATGATAAAGGGAAGATATGGTGAAGGCCACAGCTGGAGCATTGTGTCCAGTGCTGGGCTCCCCAGTTCAAGAGGGACAGGGAACTACTGAACAGAGTCCAGTGAAGGGCCATGAGGATGATAAGGGGACTGGACCATCTCTCTTACCAGGAGAGGCTGAGAGACCTGGAGCTCTTCAGCCTGGAAAAGAGAAGACTGAGAGGGGATGTTATAAATGCATATAAATATGTAGAGGGTGGAGGTCATGAGGATGGGGTAGGGCTCCTTTCACTGGTGCTCAGTGATAGGACAAGGGATAGAAGGTACAAACTATGACACAGGGAGCCTCAGTTGAACTTAAGGAGAAACTTCTTTACTTCGAGGATGACAGAGCACTGGAACAGACTGGCCAGAGAGGTTGAGTCTCCTTCTCTGGAGACATTCAAAACTCACCTGGACATGGTGTTTTGGTGTACCTGAATTAGCTGAGGGTTAGACTAGATGATCTCCAGAGGTCCCTTCCAACCCCTACCTTTCTGTGATTCTGAGTATGGATATTTTATATCCATGGCAATCGTTCCAGGACCATCCAATGCTACAGTGCCACACTGAGTGCTCATTTCCATCACCCACAGTCAGCACTGACTGAAAGGAAGCATGAACATGATGAAATAGTCTGGAAGGAGGGAAGACAAATATGTTAGCTGAAACCACCCTGTCCTCCTCATGGGTATTGCACTCTGCCCCTGCTGTGTTGTCCCACTTTGTCCTATTTAATGGAGTAAAGACAACCCTCGAGGCCTTGCTTCAGAATCACAACCTTGCCAAAATGAGTAGTGAGATTTATCTAGCTGAAGGTTGTGTCCCTTATTTGGAGCTTTGATGTTGCAAAAAAGGTGACAGATGAATCAAAAGGGATAAAATCTCTGTGCTCTGAACCATGAAAGCTTCTATGCTGTGGTGTGCTTAAGCAAAGAGGTGGCACAGACTTGATCAGGCAAGATGCTGTAGGTGAAGAAGGGGAGACTGTGGAGGAGTTTTGGCTTGTTGGTCATTTTCCAGCAAGCAAAAGGGAAGGTAACATAAGTTGAAGAAGGAAACAATAAGGAGAGGGTAAGAATAGGAGATGGCTCTTCAGACAGGGAAGAGGAAGAAGTGCAAAACAATTCTAAAGAGCATAAAAGGAGTCCTTGTGTCTTGGAAATGAATAGCCAGTTACTTTCTATACAAATTTTTGTGTTAGTAGTGAATCCCAGGAAACTGGAGAAGCTGATGTGTTAAGAGATAATCTGTAGAGATGCTTTAAGCAGTTGTAGAAATCTGCCAATGTTTTAATTTTCAGAGTCACTTGATACAAGATTAATGAAGCAACCGTGCAGGGTCTCATTAAATCCATTGCAACCAGATAAAAATTTCCAATGGCTTCACTTGCAGGCCTGCAAGTTAATGGAGTCTTTGATATTATATTACTACTAGAAAGGATTAAACAAGTTGTCAGGATTGTCTTCCTTCTTCACTTGCAGCAAGAGTCGGACTTTGACTTCAAAGAAGCTGCTTTGAAAAATCACAATTTTTGGGAAACAATGACATTATTTTGCCTGCTTCACCAGAAGGAAATGTCCTCTGCTGCACAGAAATGAGCTACTTGCCCTAGATGAACAAAAGCTATGAGGAGGGCTTTGATCAGTGCTGACAGTGTTTCTGCAATATTGCAGTGGCTTATTCCTTTGTGCTTTCTAGAGCCACTACTAATGATGCTGGTTAAGAGAGGGTGCAAACTGCAATAAGATGGCCATTGCCAGAGACTGCCGAATTGCTTTAATTATTATTTTCATTGCTAGAGATTGCTATTTTTTTTTTCTTTAATAGTCTTTCAGGACAAAGAGATTGTAGAATCATAGAATGGTCTGGGTTGGAAGGGACCTCCAAAGCTCATCCAGTCCAACCCCCTCTGCAGTTAGCAGGGGCACACCACAACTAGATCAGGTTGTCCAGAGCCCTGTTGAGCCTCACCTTGAATATCTCCAGGGATGGGGTCCCAACCATCTCCCTGGGCAACCTGTTGCAGTGTTCCACTACCTTCATAGTGCAGAACCTGTTCCTAACATCCAAATTCTTTGAGTTCCTTAAAGCCCCACTCATCTTTATGACAGAATTAGCCCACTGTGGTCCAGAGAAACCCCTTTTACACTAGTGACACACTGATGCTGATGTTTATAGGGTTGCATTCCACACTGGGTTTATTTTTCCCTAGAATCGAGCAGGAAATCTGTCAGTAATTTCCTTCCAGCCAGCTCTGACTGCTTTTTCTGAGTCCTCCTAATCCTCTGTACCTTTATTCTCCATTTCATCTTCTGAAGACAGACCTGGTTCTCTTAATTTAGTTTTTGTATTTCTTTCAAGGTGTTCTTCATTCTTCTCACACAGCCCAGTCTGGCACTAGACAGAAGAAGCAGGTTGCCTACTCTCTGTGCACTATATGAAGTGGAACCAAGGTTCTTACCCACCACAGGTACATCTCTTTTATCACTTACCACATCTCCTCTCTCCTGCTCTGATATCTTCATTTGTACCTACTTCACCACTGCACGCAGCGCATCAAACACTTTGCTTCCCCTTTTCACACCTAAACCTTTTCTCTTAATAACTTCCCACTTACCGTACAGGAGACCTCTCTAATCTTCCTTCTCGAGTCATCAGCTTCTCATTAAGCTGTGTACCTTCAGGAGCTGCATATTTGTAATTCAGTGTTTCCTGTCTGTTCCCTCTACCAGGAGTTGCAGTCCCGTTGCTGCAATGTTCTCATCACTTCGTGTCTTGTCGCTCACTCACAACTCCAGACTGCTCCCATCTGCCTTGACATTTCTGCACCTTCTTTCAGCTTCTTCCTCAAGCTGGGTTTGTGGCTCTGTCCTATCTTAGTTGACTTCTCTCATTTTATCCTTTACCTATGGTTCTGTATCCTTCGCATCTTCTTTTCTACTGTTTCTCAGCTTCGTGCATTTTCTATGTCACCTTGTGCTTCAGGCTTCTACTTTTCCCCAAATCTTGAGTCTTTTTGTATCCATCTTAGTAGAGTCTCTTCAGCTACTGTCCCAGAAAGTGTATTTTTTTCCAAGTTGGAAAACTCTTCAAAGAGCAGCTTTTTGTAGTGTCAAAAAGCAGAAGCTTTCCACCTCCTCTCTGCAGCAAGGAGTGCACTTGAGAGAGATGTGTTTTTGCAGGTGTAGGGCCACATCGTCTGGGACTCACAGGTTGGGCATCTAAAGACTGACAGACTACATGTAAGATAATTTTTGGAGATTCACAAGTTCACAGATTGCATTGGGTTGGAAGGGACCCTCAAAGGTCATGTCCTCCAAACCCCCTGCAGGCATCAGGGACACCTCCAATTAAAGCAGGCTGCCCAGGGACACATCCAGTCTGATCTTCTGATCTTGACAGATCAGGGACAGGGCCCCAAGCACATCCCTGGGCAGCCTGTGCCAGTATTTCACCACTCTCATTGCACAGAATTCCCTCCTGATGTCCAGCCTTAATCCACCCTGCTCCAGTTTCAAACCATTGCCTCTCGTCCTATCACTCCAAGCCCTTCTAAACTGTACCTCCCCAGCCTCCCTGTAGATCCCCTTCAGATTTGGAAATGTAGCTCTAAGGTCTCCTTGGAGCCTTCTCTCCAGGCTGAACAGCCCAAATTCTTTCAGTCTGTCTTCATAGGAGAGCTGTTCAGCACTCATTATTTTGGTGCTCCTCCTCTCAACCTGCTCCAGTAGGACCATGTCTCTCTTGTGCTGGGGGCTCCAGAGCTGGTTACAGGACTCCAGGCGAAGTCTCACCAGAGCAGAGCAAAGTGGCAGGATCCACTCTCTCCACCTCTGGCCACACTGCTAGATGCAGCCCAGGCTGCCATTTGCCTTCTGGGCTGCAAGCGCACACAGTTGGCTCCTGTCCAGCTTCTCCTTCACCAGCACCCCCAAATCCTTTTCTTCAGGGCTGCTCTCAATCTCATCATCTCCCATTCTGGATTGACATGTAGGATTGCCCCAACCTAGGTGCAGGACTTTGCACTTTGCCTTATTGAACCTCATGAGATTCTCCTCAGCTCTCTTCTCCAGCCTTTCCAGGTCCCTCTGGATGGCAGCCTGTCCCTCAGACTGACCAGCCTCACCACTCAGCCTGGTATCATCTGCAGACTTGCTAAGGGTGTCTTCAGTCTCACTGTTTATAGCACTGATGAAGGCCATTTGGGCGAATGGTTTAACCTTTTCCCTTTTTTATTTAGATGCAATTCTAAAGTCTTTGGAGGACTTGTTCCCACTTAATACAAGGCTAGAACTATTGTAAACCTTAGGTATTGGTGCTCCTTAGAGAAGGGGGGAAAAAAGAAAGAAAATAAAGTTGTATTCAGCTACCAGCCTTTGAAAAGGGCCTGGAAGAACAATTGCAAAAAAATACCTAATTTGAGGGAGTGAGTGGGAAGCAAATAAATCAAGAGTAGCATAAGAAAAAGTTAAGCTTCCCTTTCTCTCCTTTATACTTCTTCTTTCCCAGTGCTGTGGAGACTGAAAATAACTCCACTCTCAGTGATGTCATCACCATCAGAGGCATGCTGTCAGCTTAATTTGTTTTCCAACTTCAGCAGGGGAAATAAAGTCTGACTGCTGACTCACTTGTTAGGGCTGAAGTAAAGTAGTTATGTTTATTTCTATCTACTTGACCGTGAGTTTGAGGCTTAATATATCCACCTTCTTTGTAACGGCTACAGGTACTCCTATTCATGAAGCAATAAAGGACATGAAGAGTCTAAAATAACTCTGTTATCCCAGAGAAGATGTTATCTAAAACAGGAGTATAGAAGTTTTTTGCAGAGTTTCTCTACTGAACAGTTAACTATAGAACCATAGAATGGTTTTGGTTGACAGAGACCTCCAAAGGTCATCCAGTCCAACCCCCCTGCAATCAGCAGGGGCAGCCTCCACTAGAGCAGCTTACTCAGAGCCTTGTCCATCCTGACCTTGAAGATCTCCAGGAATGAGGCTTCAACTGCCTCCCTGAGCAACCTATTGCAGTATTCCACCATCCTCATGGCAAAGAACTTGTTCCTAACATCCAATCTAAATCTACTTCAAACCATTGTCCCTTGTCCTGTCCCTGCAGGCCTTTGCAAACAGCCTTCTTGTAGTCCCCTTCAGGTACTGGAAGGCTGCCATAAGGTCTCCCCAGAGCCTTCTCTTCTCCAGGCTGAACAATCCCAGTTCCATCAGTTTTATTCCTTCACACCAGGCCACGGTGGTCATTTAGTTACTGGCTGGCTGGGGTGGTTGGGTTGTTACCTTAACCTCAGTCTCAGCAGCTGAGATGGTACCAGTGGTGTCAGCAAGCAGTGGTTTGGCTGCAGATCCATTCTTCAGATGTTTTTATATTTTGTTTCTTGGCTTGCCCCCTAATGTTTCTGCAAGCTGAAGTGAAGTCTTGTGGAAAATCTGTACAAATGCCTCTCCTCTTGTCCATTGCATTATCCTGAAATAAATAAATAAAAGGAAAAAAGAGAGATTTCCAAGGGACCTCTGAGGTTGGGTAGAATTTCTCTTCCCCGCAAAGAAGATTCTTGATGTCTGCATGACAGATTTGACACAAAATTAAAAAACAAAAACAAAAAGAAGTTTGCAGTTTATTTTGGACTGGCAAAGTAGTGGCAAACAGATACTTTTCCTGACAGCTTAGTGGTTTTTTTTGGCTCTCCTTCTGTATTTAAGTATCTAGGGGCCAGCTCCTCTGCTGGCAGGAGATGAGAGGGCCTCTGTTTTTTTGAACCGGTTTGCATCTTCTAGGGATTTAAAGCTTTGACTGCCACTGACTTGTCTCAGCAAAGTGGAATTGTGTCTATCATGAAATGATAAGGAATATTTGAATGGTTCTAAATATTCAGAGCAAAGAACACACACAAGAAACAACAATTCCATGGAGAACTTGCTGTCCAGAAGATGCTGGAGTGTTTCTAAATTCTGGTGAACTCAATGAATCTCTTTTTCATTTGTCTCACTTTTTAGTCACATGTATGCATTTTAATGCTAGAACTGTGCATTTCTGTAGGGAAAAAGGAATTATAGAAGTTGATGTCAATACAATAAGTATCTGTATTCATTGTTTTAATGTACCGGTACATTGCCTTTTCCTGTACCTCACATTTAAATGAAATGTTGACATTAGGTTTCACAGTTTGCATACAAGAAGATATATTCTGCAACTGAAATTAGTCCAAGAGCTGTTTNAAACAACAACAACAATAATAACAAAGTTGCAAGTTGTTGCAGCTGTGTGGTTCTCAGGATGCTTAAGTAGCATTGCCTTAGTTTCAATTTCTTTCTCTGTAATCCTTAGAATTTGCTTAATATCAAATCTAATCTTATTTTCTGCCTTTAGCTTGTTTGGTTTTAGATCTTCCTTCTAGAGTTTAGGTTGGGAGCTACTCCTTGCTGGCTTTTTTACCCTTTTGTTAGGATACAGAAGTAGAATAGAGATCACAGGATGTTGGAAGTGACCTCTGGACATCTTCAGGTCCAACTCCCCTGGCAAAGCAGGAGCAGAGACTCCAGCACAGGTCTCACAGGAACACATCTAGACAGGGCTGGAAAGGCTCCAGAGCAGGAGCCTCCACAGCCTCTCTGGGCAGCCTGTGCCAGGGCTCTCTCACCCTTACACTAAAGAAGTTCCTCCTGATGCTGAGGTGGACCTTCCTGTGCTGCAGTTTCCATCCCTTGCCCCTTGTGAGCACAGTTAAGCAGAGGCTGTCCCTGTCCCTGACTGCCAGCCCCCAGCTATTTCTAGACATTGCTCAGACCCCTCTCAGCCTTCTCATCTGCAGACTAACCAGCCCCAGGGCTCTCAGCCTTTCCTCACAGGCAGTGCTCCAGTTCCTTCAGCATCCTTGTAGCCCTCCACTGGACTCTCTCCAGTAGATCTCTCTCCCTTTCAAACTGGGGAGCCCAGAACTGGATTCAGTATTCCAGGTGGAGCCTCACCATGGCAGAGTAGAGAGGGAGGAGAACTTCCCTTGATCTGCTGGTCACACTCTTCTCCATGCACCCCAGGATCCCATTGGTCTTCTTGACCACAAGGGCATATTGCTGTTCCATGGAGAACTTGCTGTCCAGAAGATGCTGGAGTGTTTCTAAATTCTGGTGAACTCAATGAATCTCTTTTTCATTTGTCTCACTTTTTAGTCACATGTATGCATTTTAATGCTAGAACTGTGCATTTCTGTAGGGAAAAAGGAATTATAGAAGTTGATGTCAATACAATAAGTATCTGTATTCATTGTTTTAATGTACCGGTACATTGCCTTTTCCTGTACCTCACATTTAAATGAAATGTTGACATTAGGTTTCACAGTTTGCATACAAGAAGATATATTCTGCAACTGAAATTAGTCCAAGAGCTGTTTGAGCAAGTCCAGAGTAGGGCTACAAAGATGATCCAAGGGCTGGAGCACCTCTGCTATGAGGACAGGCTGAGGGGGCTGGAGTTGTTCAGCCTAGACAGGAGAAGACTCCAGGGGGGACATTAGAGCTGCCTTCCAGTACCCGAAGGGATCCTACAGGAAGGCTGCAGAGGGACTTTTCATAAAGGTGTCTAGAGACAGGCCAAGGGGGAATGGTTTGAAGCTGAGGGAGAGCAGGGTTAGACTGGATTTTGGGAAGAAGCTCTTCTGTATGAGGGTACTGAGACTCTGGAATAGGCTGCCCGGGAAGCTGTGGATGCCTTCTACCTGGGAATGTTCAAGGCTTAGCTTAGATATTTACATCTCTGGCTTAAGTGGACTAAACCAATGCACAGTTTCCCTGAAAGCATCCAAGTGTTTCTTTTTCAGACTGTAGTGATTAATAAAGATTTAACAAATAGTTCCCTTTGCTCAAGGACTAGTAGAGGAATAACTTGAAGCATGCTGATTTCCATGCTTCAATGGCTCTGTGTCATTAACATGACAAGGAGAGACTTCAGCTTCCATCCCACAGTGGTTACTAAAAGGTTCACGCTCACCCTTGCTTTTTAACTACTTATAGACTCATAGAATGGTTTGGAAGAGACCTTCAAAGGTATAGTGTGGTGAACTCTTCTACGTCTTATAAAGCAGCTTTGAAAGGCAAAGACCACTGAAAGCTCAAGGAAGTGTTGTCTGTTTAAGAACTAAATAAAGTTTAATGGAAACCTCAAGATGTGGCCCAAAAAAGCTCAGGCAGATCATTCATCACTGTTACTACTGGTAGTTACTTACTGAACTTGGTAAACAAGGAGATTTCAGAGAAAGAAGCAATACCTGGAAAACAAAAAATGATGGAAACATTAAGTAAGCAGCATTACAAGAATTAGGAACTCAGCTTTCTTGATGGATTTTCAGTTGTTCAGTCTTTGTCTACCATGACACTGGTCTGTTTTGTATTTGGTGATGTTTTAAACATTGCAATAACTGGTTCCAGTGCTGTGCCTTCATAGGGGTGTGTTCAAACTCACTGAATTTCTACAGCAAAAGGCTGGAGGACCATAAGGATACGCCTGTGTTTGATACTGTGCGCATTAACTAGATGGTCCCTGGGGAGGTATTTGAGGCCTCATCCCTGCAGATATTCAAGGTCAGGCTCTACAAAGGCTCTGAGCAAGCTGTTCTAGTGGAGGATGTCCTTGCTCAGTGCAGGGAGGTTGGACTAAATGACCTTTGAAGGTCTCTTCCAAACCATTCTATGAGTCTGAATGTACAAATTAGAAATTCAAAGAAACTATGGAAGGAAAAATCTTCCTGCCTTCCACACTGTGGCTTTGTGCCTTACAAAAGCCATTCAGATCAGGCCCTGAAATAAGCAGTGTATTCGTTTCACCCGTTCCTTCCTGGCACATCTACTGATTGGCCCTGCTGCTTCTCTCTCATGGGACAGCCATTTCTGTCAGCAATATTCAAACTGATAGCTGAACAGCAGCTGATTTGCATGCTTTATGCTTGTCAGCATAGCAAAAGAAATACAAAGCTCAACACAAGTTCAGCAAAGGGCCATGAGAGAAGGGCTACAAGGATGCTCAGAGGCCTGGAGCTTCTCTCCTATGAGGACAGGCTGAAAGAGTTGGGGATGTTCAGTCTGGAGAAGAGAAGGCTCCGAGGAGACCTTATTGTGGCCTTCTACTGTCTGAAGTGGGCTACAAGAAAGCTGGGGAGGGACTTTTTAGGGTGTCAGATAGTGATAGGACTGGGGGGAATGGAACAAAGCTAGAGGAGGGGAAAATTAGATTAGATATTAGGAAGAAGTTCTTCAGCACAAGGGTGTTGAGACACTGGCATAGGTTGCCCAGGGAGGTGGTGGAAGCCTCATGCTTGGAGGTTTTTAAGACCAGGCTGGATGTGGCTTTGGGCAACCTAATCTAGTGGAAAACCTGATGTAAGTTGGAACTAGATGATCCTGGAGGTTCCTTACAACCCTGCCAATTCTGTGATTCTGTGAAAAGGTAGTTCAGCTTGGCTTTTTTAGCCAGAGGAAGAAGCTAATAGTGCTGTTAATTGCATGCCTTTAAAAATGCAAATCTTCATTACAGCTATTGTTCTCCATTCAAAAATCACTTCGATTTGCTGCCTATCACAATTCCTAGCTGCAATTCTTCAGCACCAGGAACTGCCTCTGTACAAAAGGCTGCAATCAAGCACTTGCCAAAATTAAATAGATGCGTGCATCGACATGCTTATTATAGCATTATGATGTAATGTGTGCCAGGTGGATGCACAGAAGAAAACCCACAGAGATATCCTGGCTTTAGGAGTTTACATTGTTCTGTAATACACAGCTAATGCCTTTTTTTCCCCTCCCCCTAGAGGCATTGAGACAACATACATTGAAAAAACTTCCTCTGG
This sequence comes from Ramphastos sulfuratus, assembly GCA_013399055.1. Taxonomy (NCBI): domain Eukaryota; kingdom Metazoa; phylum Chordata; class Aves; order Piciformes; family Ramphastidae; genus Ramphastos; species Ramphastos sulfuratus. The sequence goes on along the minus strand of WBNM01002452.1, from coordinate 56,375 downwards.
GATGGAAGGGCAGGGTTTATTAAGGCTGAGAAGTGTTGGTTCTCCTAGCATATCTCTAGCACATTTTGATGGTGATTCTCTGTCTGAAAAATCTAAGGCAGAATGTGGCAATTGAAAAAAGTTCCTCACCATGAGGGTGATGAGGCACTGGAGCAGTTTGCCCAGGCAGCTGGTGGAGGCCCCGTCTCTGGACGTGTTTAATGCCAGGCTGGATGGAGCTCTGAGCAACCTGATCTAGTGTGATGTGTCCCTGCTTACGGCAGGGAGGGGGTTGGAACTGGATGATCCTTGAGGTCCCTTCCAACCCTGACAATCCTGTGAATGAAAACTGACAGATTTGTTATATTGGGATATGTGCTCTTAACTTTTAATGCTCTTCAGCACCTGCAAGCAATAGAAGGATACACATGCAGCTTATGTTTGGTTGCACATCTTGTCTCTGCCTGAAGCTGAGCTTGAAAATGTGAGGGGAAATGTTAGTAATTTGAAATCAAGCTTAGTGTGGTAGCTGGACAAGGCTTTCTGCACTCAGACAGCACTTTCTCAAGTGACACAACAAATGACAGTTTGTTTTTTGTTGTTTGTTTTTTTTTTCTGGTGGGCAAGCCTCTACCAGGCTTCTCAATTCCCTAGGCAGCCACTGGCAGACTCTGAGTCTCAAGCTGATACTCTCACACACAGGCCTTTCTCACCACTCTAATTTCCCTGTCACTAGGGGAATGTAGATGTGAGGAAGAGAGAATGAAGCTGGCAGAAGCCTCTTCTCTTGCACACAATCAGTGTTGTACTAAACAATTATCCAGTCACTTTAAGAACCTGGTGGGAATCCTTTGCTGTGAGGCCACACAACTTTGCCTCTAATTCTGAATGCTTCTTTTACATAATGCAAGAGTTCTTAGCCATGCATTGGATGGCATGGCAGGAGATACCCATCTGCCTCTCAGCCCACCACACCTTGGGTTCTGGACAGGCTTCACAGCAGCCTCAAAGCTCAGAGTTGCAAGAGGGATCCAGCCAAGTCAGATGAGAGCTCACAGGAAGAAGCAAACTGGTGGCTTCACCTATGTAGGAGGCATCTTTCAGACTACTGCATGGGAAGCCTCTGTATGCAGTGTGCTGGTGGAACTTCACTCCTTGGGCTGAAATGTTAGAAACCTAGCAACACCAAAGCCAAACAAACTGAAAAATCAACTTCGTAGTGCTTCAAAGCACCAAAATACCTGCAGTGATAAGAGAGGCAGAGTAGTGCTTGGGGCAAAGACTGAATGGTCCTGAGAGCAAACCCCAGATGAGGCCCAGATGTGTAAACTACAACAATCAGGAAATGGCTCAGGTAAGGAGGGTCAGAGAAATCCATGGGATCTGACTTGCTGATTCTGGAATGGATGGATGAGCCTAGACCTACCTTGCTCACGCCCCTTGTCAAATCAGACATGANGAGACATGAGGGGGTCTCAAGCTGTGCCAGGGGAGGTCTAGGCTGGATGTTAGGAGAAAGTTCTTGACAGAGAGAGTGATTGGCATTGGAATGGGCTGCCCAGGGAGGTGGTGGAGTTACTGTCCCTGGAGGTGTTGAAGAAAAGCCTGGCTGGGGCACTAAGTGCCATGATGTAGTTGATTGGCTAGGGCTGGATGAGCTTGGAAGTCTCTCCCGACCTGCTTGATTTTATGATTCTATGACTTCTAACCATGATTTTCTTTTTTAGGCAGTGACAACAGCTTTTCAGTGGATCCTGTGGGCCTGTGCCACATCTGTCCTGGCTTTGCCCATTTCAAACAATGAGAAAGAGCAGAGAGGTGTAGTCAAAGGCTGTCTCATCATTGTTGCCCTAACCTTCCCATACCTGCGCTCAGGAACCATTTGAGGAGTTTCTCCATCTGAGAAAAGGTCTGTGTCCAGATCACAAAGAAATGCTTGCTTAGGAACTTTATACTTCTTCATATCTTTTAAGTGAGAAGAGTTATGGCAGGGAGCGATTATTGTGTCTTTGGTATCTAGAAAAAAGTGTTTTTGTCAGGAGCTCTCCTCAGACATGGCCTGAATTGTCCCACAGTTTGTGCTTTCAGGTATTCCCCAGAGCAGTTCATCAAACTTTAAAGCTGTCTCAGGTCTAGCTCCATCCATCCATTTGTTCCAGGAGCTGGCAAGTGAGCAGCAGTCTAGTCCTTTTCCCCAGTATGTCTTCCAAGCCCTGTTGCTGTCCTCCAGTTTACACTTTTCTATCCCATCTTACCATGTGGAGTAACTCAGTCTAAATAGTTTCTGTGATGACACATCTCATGAATCTCCTTGGTGTTGAGTAATTCAAGGCCCAGGAGGTCAGTGATTAAGACACCCACAGAGTAGATAAGAATGACTGATAGTGTGGGAGCTTTGATTTTCACTTGTTTGAGTTGACCAGGGGTGGTGTAAGCTCAGGAAGAAGTAGGGGGACCATGAACGATTTTGGCACTTACAGGTGTGAGACATAAAATTGACCTCAAGCTCCTAGGCAAGGGCTGCATATTCATATTAACACGGCCCGTGTGTCACAGAGTCTGTATGACCTTTGGTTTTAGACATCCTGTTAGTACTAGAGATTTGTTGGAGATAGATTACATGATTGACAAATGTATCTGCCATGTGGAAAAGGACTTGGGAGTTCTGGTGCATGGGAAGCTGAACATGAGCCAACAGTGTGCACTTGCAGCCCAGAAGGCCAATGGCATCCTGGGCTGGATCAAAAGAACGATTGGCAGTGATTCTGCCACTTTACTCTGCACTGGTGAGACATCACCTGGAGTACTCTGTCCAGCTCTGGAGCCCTAAACACAGGAAGGACATGAACCTGATGGAGTGGGTCCAGAGGAGTGCCACAAAAATGATCAGGGAGTTGGAGCACCTCTGCTACAAGGACAGGCTGAGGGAGCGGGGGGTGTTCAGCCTGGATAAGAGAAGGCTCCAGTGAGACCTCAGAGCAGCCTGCCAGGACCTGAAGGGGGCTACAAGAAGGGTGGAGAGAGACTGTTTGCAAAGGCCTGTAGTGACAGGACAAGGGACAATGGTTTGAAATTAGAGAAAAGGAGAATAAGATTAGATGTTAGGAACAAATTCTGCACCATGAGGGTGCTGGAACACTGCAACAGGTTGCCCAAGGAGGTAGCTGAGATCCCATCCCTGGAGATCTTCAAGGTCAGACTGGCCAAAGCTCTGAGCAAGCTGATCTAGTGGAGATGTTCCTGCTCAATGCAGGGAGGTAGGATTAGATGACCTTTGGAGGTGTCCTCCAACTCAAACTGTTCTATGATTCTATATTGCTTTGGACAGCTACTTTGAAGTCGATAAGCTTGGCTGTTAATGCTTAGATGGCTAAAACTGTATGAAACAAACCATCCCCTGCAGAAATATCCTGGGGAAAGTGTTGTGGAGATGCCAGGTGGGAATAATGGGATAAAGTGCTTTGGGATGTATTTGTTGATCTGAATCTGACTATGAGGCAATTCACTTTCGTGAATTGCAATGCTTAGATGATTGAGGTAATTGTAGAAAAAAAAAAGAAGAGACCTTCAAGCAGGTGTGTGTGTGACTGCCAAAATCTGATCTGGACTATTGTGTGCACTTCTCAGCATCAATGACTGAGGCAGAGGGAATTCAGGGTGGAACAGGTGCACAGAAGCGGAAATGAAAAGTGCTGTACTGGAGAGCTTGCTCAGCTTAGGGGAGCAAAGGCTGAAAGAGGTCATGGTTGCTCTCTGTGAATTCAAAACAGGTAAAACACCTGGAAGGGAGGGAGTCACTTATGCTGAAGAACATGACACAGGAAAGAATGAGTGTAAATTGGCCATGAATAAATCATAGAATCATTGAATCACAGAATGGTTTGGGTTGGAAGGGACCTCCAAAGGTCATCCAGTCCAACCCCTTCTGCAGTCAGCAGGGACATCCTCCACTAGAGCAGGTTGTCCAGAGCCCTGTCAAGCCTCGCTTTGAATATCTCCAGGTATGGGGCCCCAACCACTTTCCTGGGCAACCTGTTCCAGTGTTAACCACCCTCATGGTAAAGAACTTGTTCCTAACATCCAATCTAAATCTGCTCTTCTCTAGTTTGAAGCCATTGTCCCATCACTGCAGGCCTTTGTACACAGTCTCTCTCCATCCTTCTCGTAGCCCCCTTCAAGTGCTAGCAGGCTGCTCTTAGGTTTCCCTGAAGCCTTCTCTTATCCAGGCTGAACACTCCCAGTTCCCTCAGCCTGTCCTCATAGCAGAGGTACTCCAGCCCCCTGATCATTTTCATGGCCTTCCTCTGGGCCCACTCCATCAGCTCCATGTCCTGCCTATATTGAGGGCTGCAGACCTGGAGCCCTGGGATAAATGGAGATTGAAGGCTAGGATAGTTTATACCAGAGCAACAAAGTTTTGGCTGTTTTAAAACCACAATGTGAGTAATGGAGGGCAGAAATCTATGTAGTTTTAAGCCAGATCTTGGTCAGTTTGTGTAAAGAAAGCTGCCGGTTGTTTTCTGACAATAGCAGGTAGGTACAACTTGATACACTGGGAAATTCCACCCATGACTTGCTCCTGGGTCAGTCTCTAGCCTTTCTACTCAGGCAGACAAAGCTGGTGTCAATAACAGAGGAAGCTAAAGCTAACCAAAAATTAAAATACTAGGNTTTTAGCCTGGGTCATTTTACAAAGTGTGGGGGGGCGGGGAACTCCCTAACCCACATCACCATGAGAGGGTGAGTGATTGTTTAGAAGCCAATACGCCCTTGTAGATATGGGAATCAAGTTCCTGCTGGTAGCATTTAGATGACTGCCAACATGCAAACCCAATTAGATGAAGGCACTTAGGCTAAGGTAGAGAATAAAACTAATACCTTGTAAACAGAGATGACATTACAGAGGTGGCCTGGCCAGCACTCTTAATCTAGCATCTTGAAAGCAAAGGAGTAAGACATTAGGGGGAAAAAAAAAATTATGTCTATATGGTCCTTAAAACTCAAAATACTCCAGAGTTGCAGTGTTTTGGACTGCACACTTTCACTCTACTTCACCCAAGACAGCAAAGGAGCACACAGCTGCTGAGATTTGAAAGAAAATCTTACTGGTGGCTTGATAACTATGACTAGAATAACATATATTAGACCAGATGGGCCAAAAGTTGGCTGTTTCTGAATGTCTGTGCTAGTTCTTCCCCAGAATTGTAGACATGTAATACTAGCTTCAGTGTATTATTCATCCCCAGGAATGAGGATCTCATTTCAGGATCTCTGATGCCAAAATTAGTGTCTGGTAGGGAGAATTGGGCACTGTGAACCTCAAGGATCAAAAGGAGTGGTACAAAAAGGATAACATTAAAGCCAGCAGTGTTCACCTTTATTTTTCTGACCTGACAGACTAAACCTGCTTAAAACACGACTGTGACACTCAGCAGCCCTGATAGGAATGCCTTTTTCTCCTGTTGAAAAAAAAGAAAAAGGAGAAAGAAAAGTCTTTCAGATGAGAAAAGTCTCAAAGATAACCACTATTTCATCATGTTCCACAGTTTTGGATCAGATTCCAGATATTCACAGATTCATAGAATGGTATGGGTTGGAAAGGACCTTGAAGGTCGTCTAGTTCAACCCCCTCTGCCGTGCACAGGGACACCTTCCACTAGCCCAGGCTGCTCAAAACCTCATCCAACCTGGCACACCTCCAGAGAGGGAGCATCCACAGCCTCCCTGGGCAACCTGTGCCAGTGTCTCACCACCCTCACTGGAAAGAATTTCTTCTTAATCTCCAGTCCCAATCTGCCCTCCTCAAGCTTTAGTCCCCTCCCTCTCCCCCTGCCACTACAAGCCCTTGTCAAAAGTCCCTTCCTGGCTGTCCAGTAGGCCCCTTTCAGGCACTGGAAGGCTGCTCTAAGGTCTCCCTGGAGCCTTCTTTTCTCCAAGGTGAACTGATGCCACTGTCCTCAAAGAACTGAAAACGCTCATTGCTTTTTATCATTCGGCACTGACATATTGGTAACTGCAATTGGTAACTGTGCTGAGAATTCAGGCTCCTCAAGCCTGCTGCTACCTTCTAAATTCACTCTGTCTACTGACATTGTCTTCTTCCTGAGGGCTTATCAAAACATTAATGTAGCACAACCTAGTATGAAGGCCATGTCTCACTGATGCAGACTCTACTGATTTAGCCACCCAGCCTGACAAGCTGCTGCCAGTGCCAAGCCAATATATCTTCCCCCCCACCCCCTCCCATAATTATACCATTTTTATCCCTGAGTGGAATTTCTCAGACATACTATTGTTGTCAGGGACATAAAACTCCATTGCTGTTACGCTGAAAACTCTTCCCTGCCCCTACAATGCCTTCAGATGAAGCTGAGCTTTTACTAAACAGTGGCTTTGTAACCACAGATTGAACAAAATAGAGTTCTGCTTTAACAGAAGTGCCACGGTACAGACATGGTCATGTCCCCTTTATAAGGAGGACACAGAACTGTTGGAATGAGTCCAGAGGGCCACAAAGATGATCCAAGCACTGGAGCAGCTCTGCTATGAGCACAGGCTGAGGGAGCTGCAGGTGTGCAGCCTGTAGAAGAGAAGGCTCCAGGGAGACCTCAGAGCTGCCTGCCAAGAGTTGAAGGGATCCTTCAGGGAGGCTGCAGAGGGACTTTTGCTGAGGGGGTCTAGAGACAGGCCAAGGAGGAATGGTTTGAAGCTGAAGCAGAGCAGAGTTAGACTGGAGCTGAGAAAGAAGTTCTTCAGTATGAGACTCCGTAATAGGCTGCCCAGGGAGGCTGTGGATGCTTCTTCCGTGGGGATGTTCAAGACCAGATTGGATGAAGCCTTGAGCATCCAAGTCTAGTTGAGAGGTATCCCTGCCTGTGGTGGGGAAGTTGAAGTAGATGATCTCTGAGGTCCTTTCCAACCTAAGCCATCCTATGATTCTTATTTAACTCTAAAAAATAAACCCCTCTGTACAGTACTGTTTTTTGAGGTTTTTAAAGCACCTTCTAAGGCAAGATGCTGTACCAAAATATTTTTTAAAAGTCTTTGACTGGAGCAGGGTGAGATTAAGATGTATGGATGTTGTGCCAAAAAAAAAAAAATTAAAACAAACTGGGAAGCTGCATTGCATGTAAAGCACCTTCCAATGACAACAGTAATTGCTGAGCAGTAGCTGGGGTTGGTATTGCTGTTATTTTCAGGAAGGAGTTCAGAAGTCCAGATTTTTAAAGAAGCACCATTTTTGTTGTATTAAGTTTCACTGTAATTGATAGAAAGGCTCTCAGTGATCTAAAAATAGAAGCCCAGCTAGCTGCTTCTATGGCAAGCTCTTATGGAACAGTCTTGTGAAGTTTAATAGCTGGCAGCTGCAGACAATGGACTCACAGACAGTGCTTACCCACAGCAGAAAGCTGCTTCCTCCTTGGGAACTAGCACAACCTGACTAGCAGCAGGTTCCTGCTTGTAGGCTCTCACCCTTGGGTGGGAGTTCAACCACTCAGATACCTGCTGGGAGAGCAACAGAGCATCTGTCAAGGACCCCCAGGTCCTCCTGGTCTGCATAGGTGCTGAGTCCTCATGGAAATGCCAGATGAGCCGAATGAGGCAAGTGATTGACTCACAAGCAGAGAAGAGCTGGTGGCAGCCCTGGTCACACAGGGCAGCCACCACAAGATGCTGGAGGTAAGGGTCCAGAGGAAGATGTTTGAAGAAGCTTGTTCAGGGATTGCCTGTCATGAGCCCCTGGGGAGCTGCTGTGAAGGGGTGCCCAGGAAAACTGGCTGGTTTCTAAAGGCAACTTGCTGAAATCTCAGGAGTAAACCATCTCTTCATGTGGGAAGACTGGGAATTTCAGGAGAAAGCCTGTGTGGCTAGATGGGCAACTTCTTATTGAGCTAGCACACAAAAAGAGAGTGGAGAAGAGATGGGAACAAGGATAGGCAGCATAAAGCAGTGTTTAGGCACTCAGTATCAAAATCTGGAAAGCCAAAGCTCAGCTGGGGCTGAGACTGCCAAGAGGCACAGATGGGAATGAGACAGACTCTGTGGGAATGCAGATTTCAAAGAAGTCCAGGAAAAGCAAGGGCTCATCAATGGCTGAAGAAATCCTAGTTGCAAGGGAGCAAGGAAGGCTTCATTATTCAGTGATTTTTTTCCCACCTTGTTTTTCCCTACCAAGGGCTGCACTGGTAGTGGCATGGCTTGGGATGGAGAGGGGCAGCCCTTGCTCAGTGGCAAGGGATCAAACAAGTTACAGACTGGAAAAAAGCTGGATGTACCCAAAGCCAAGGATTGTGGGCTCAGTGTATGGGGAAAACATTTTTAAATTCATCTTTTTTGAACAGCAGAGCTGCTGTAAAGAAGAAGAAAATGAACATGCATGGGAACAATTTTAACTGTAACTGAGGTCTGTTAGCTACACTGACAGAAATTCCCACATCTCAGTGGACCATGGGATTTGATTTTCATATTTCTTGTCCTACTTTTATGTTTCTAAGACATTACATACAGCAGCCTTCATTTTTCTGGGATTTGGTGTATCAGTTTGGTGTCTCATATTTCTGAAACAAGAACTGAAGTTCTGCTGAACTCCTCACTGAGAGCAAGGGGGAGAATCCAACACCAGGTGAAGTGGTACTTTCAGATACCAGCTGATACCAGCTTTCACAGAGCAGCTGGTACTCTGGTGAAATGCTCATTGGAGATGTTGGGAGGAAATGCTGTGAGGAGTTGAGCTCTCACCATCAACGGGCCAAAAAGTCCCAAAGCTTCTGCTTAGTTTTAGCTCAAGCCAAATGCTCATCCAGCTCAGCTGGATTCCTCTTCAGAACTTCAATCTGCACAAGGACTGCAGGCCTTGAGCAGATTTGACACACAGCCCAGCCACCCCCTCCAACATAAATAAATACATAAATAAAGGTGCAGACCATTTGGTTTTGTCAGTTGCCAGCTGAGATTGTCACTTTCCACACTCTGGCATCTGATGTGCCTAAGCCTCCTGTCACACTCGCCCCAGCTCACCTTTCTCTGTGTTCTGTGTTCAGCTACCAACCTTCCTAGCTCTGATTCTCAAGTACTGCTTAGCAAGAGACTGGCAGAACAAGGGCAATAACTGCCCATCTCACTGTCACCCTTCTCCTAGAGGGGTGACTGATTTGTTTGTCTCTGCTATTTTGAAGTCTCCTTCTCCAGAGATGTTCAAGACCCCTCCTGTGTGTGCTCCTGTGTGACCTACTCTGGGTGCTCCTGCTCTGGCAGGGGGGTTGGACTGGATGATCTTGTGAGGTCCATTCCAAGCCCTAACATTCGGTGATTCTGTGATGATGTCTTTGAGACCAGGAGCTCTCTCAAGTCAGATGATCACAGGATCAGGGGTTGGAAGGGACCCAAAGAGATCATTGAGTCCAACCCTCCTGCCAGAGCAGGACCATACAGTCTAGCTCAGGTCACACAGGAACACATCCAGACAGGCCTTGAAAGGCTCCAGAGAAGGAGACTCCACAACCTCTCTGGGCAGCCTGTGCCAGGGCTCTCTCACCCTTCCAGTCAAGAAGTTCTTCCTCATGTTAAGGTGGAACTTCCTGTGCTGCAGCTTCCATCCCTTGCCCCTTGTGAGCACAGTTAAGCAGAGGCTGTCCCTGTCCCTTCCTTCCTGACCCCCAGCCTTAGCTATTTCTAGACATTGCTCAGATCCCCTCTCAGCCTTCTCCTCTCCAGATTAACCAGCCCCAGGGCTCTCAGCCTTTCCTCACCAGGCAGTGCTGCAGTCCCTTCAGCATCCTTGCAGCCCTCTGTTGGACTCTCTCCAGTAGATCCTTGTCCCTCTTGAACTGGGGAGCCCAAAACTGAACGCAGTACTCAAGATGAGGTCTCACCAGGCAGAGTCATGGCAGATTTAGGCAGAGGGTTCAAAAGTGAAGATGAGGAGGAAGACATTGTGGTCAGATAAGCCCCAGCTCATTCAGAAGCCAAGCTAAACATATAGTGAATCTAAGAAGGAAGAGAAAAGAGGAAGCTAAGGCTGGGAGTGACAGATACAACTGAGTCTCATTTTCCCTTTCATTTGCATCACTGGGAACTCTGCTAATAGATTTGAATAGGAACTGAACTGGCCCCTAATTCAGCCACCTGTATTTCAAAGAAACACATTTAATGTAGAAGTTGAATAGTGAAGAAGAGGAAAAAGCAGATATTGTAAAATAAGACATGATGCTAGCTTTTTTTTTTTTTTTAAATTTCTGTTTGAGATTAAGATTGGAGATCTATTAAGGCTCTAATAACTTCTCAGAGCAACAATCATAGGAAAAATGACTGGTTTAGGGGCTAGGTGAGCATATAAAATAAATGTGTTGATAAACTGGAAGGAACAGAGAGAAATGTTGTGTTACCAGTTATGAAACAATAAAAGGGACTCATTTAAGCCTGACACTCATATCACTGTATCACCAAGGTTGGAAGAGACCTCAAAGATCATCAAGTCCAACCCATTACCACAGACCTCAAGACTAGACCATGGCACCAAGTGCCACATCCAAACCCACCTTGAACACCTCCAGGGACGGTGACTCCACCACCTCCCTGGGCAGCCCATTCCAGTGGGGAATGACTCTCTCAGTGAAGAACTTTCTCCTCACCTCAAGCCTAAACTTCCCCTGGCACAGCTTGAGACTGTGACCTCTTGTTCTGGTGCTGGTTGCCTGAGAGAAGAAAGCAACCTCCTCCTGGCCACAACCACCCTTCAGGTAGTTGTAGACAGCAACAAGGTCTGCCCTGAGCCTCCTCTTCACCAGGCTAAACAATCCCAGCTCCCTCAGCCTCTCCTCATAGGGCACCTGAATGCATAACTTCAGCATTAGTGGTGGGGGCTGGAGCACCTCTGCTACAAGGACAGGCTGAGGGAGTTGGGGTTGTTCAGCCTAGAGAGGAGAAGGCTCCAGTGAGACCTTAGAGCAGCCTTCCAGTACCTGAAGGAGGCCTAGAGGGCTGCAGAGGGACTGTTTGCAAGGGCCTGCAGGGACAGGACGAGGGACAATGGGGTGAAATTGGAGCAGAGCAGATTTAGACTGGATGTTAGGAACAAGTTCTGTACCATGAGGGTGCTGCAACACTGGAACAGGTTGCCCAGGGAGGTAGTTGAGGCCACATCCCTGGAGATCTTCAAGATTAGGCTTGATGAGGCTCTGAGCTGCCTGTTCTAGTGGAGAATGTCCCTGCTGCCTGCAGAAGGGGTTGGACTGGATGACCTTTGGGGGTCCCTTCCAACCTAAACCATTGTGTGATTCTATTTTATGTCTCTCTTTGCTCAGGCAGTTTCCCTATTCTTTAACTGTGCTTTTAATGATCATACAGGTGCCAGTGTACAGACTACACCATGTAACTCTCACCCAGGTTATCAGCTCTGCATTCTGAATGCCTATAATGAGATGCAGTTATTTGATCTCCAAAGTTTTTAAGCCTGAAATTACATCAGGATCTTTTCTAGTGACATCATCCATGCTAACAAACCCTTCAACCTGGTTCCTTCAGATTCAGCACAGGATGAGCACTTGCTTTGTTACTTGCCTACACAGTTCCATAATCATTGAGCAGTGATGTTAACAGTCCTTATGGGCTTCCCTGGGCAGGATATGAGCTAAAGCAGCAGTAAAAGCTTTCATTTGGGCAAGACTTTCAGTGGATGTTTAGAGGTAGGTGAGTTCTGCATGGCAAATGTCCCTTCTGTGAGTCGTGGCTTGGGATGCTGTGACTCACCACACATTCAGGCACAAAGGAGAAAAGGCAAAGAGAGAAGGGGAGAAGCTTCTTAGGATTCTGCAAATGGCAACCTCCAGATGTTTGGAGGGGAACCAGGCAGGAACTGACTCTGCAGCATAATTCCTCAAGGAGCCAGAGAACACACAGGCTTGTTAAATAAGAATCCATGGAAATTCTCTGCTTCAGGGTTATTGTTCTGAAATTTGCAGGCTATAATAAAAGAAAAAGTCCTAAACCAGGCATCCTCTGACAGAAGGGTGTTTGCTGCCTGAAAACTTGTTTTGCTCCTGCTTCTTTCATCCTCTCTTCTTCCCAAAATGCATCTTCTCTGTCATTCTCTTCAGTTGTCTTTGTCAGAGCCTCAACATCTTCTCATTACATAATATATTGCTTAGTTGTCACCCCAGGTATTCAGAGCTGCAAACTGGTTTTCCCTGGGACAAGAGCCAAGGTTATCCAAGAGTGACACATGAAAGTGATCTGTCAGGTTTCATTGTTCCTGTTCACCCTGTGTTCAATGCAGGAACTGACCCTGTCTCCTCCCATAGGTTCTGTGTCAACTGGGAGCTGCCAAACACAGCAAAGGGGCAAAAGAGACCCACACTCAATACAGGGAGGGCATGGACCTGATGGATCAAGAGCAGAGGAGGACCATGCAAATAATCAGGGGTTTGGAACACCTCTGCTATGAGGACAGGGTGAGGGAACTGGGGGTGTTGAGCCTGGAGAAGAGAAGGCTTTAGGAAGACCTAAGAGCAGCCTGCCAGCGTCTGAAGGGAGCTACAAGAAGGCTGCACTGTTTGCAAAGGCCTGCAGGGACAGGATGAGGGACAATGGCTTCAAACTAGAGTAGATTTAGATTGAATGTCAGAAACAAGTTCTTTACCGTGAGGGTAGTGGAACGCTGGAACAGGTTGCCCAAAGAGGTGGTTGAGGCCCCATCTCTGGAGATATTCAAAGCAAGGCTTGACCGGGCTCTGAGCAACCTGATCTAGCTGAGGATGTCCCTGCTGACTGCAGATGGGATTGGACTGAATGAGCTTTGGAGGTCCCTTCCAACCCAGACTGTTCTATGATTCCATGATTCATAAACGATGCCTTCAGCCTGACCTCTCAATGCAGTCTGATGAGATTTAAAAGCCAAGCAGAGAGACTTTTCACAGAGATCTGTAGCAGTCAAGGCCTCTTGTTGGGCTGCCACACACAGCACAACTTTCAGTCCTAGGTGGCAAGCTGTCAAACTGACTGCAGCCCGGTGTGATCTATAGGGGAAAAGGTGCTTTATAGGATGAGTAACTATAGCCAGTAGAACTTCATGGGCTGAGAAAAGCTGCTCCTAGTTATGTAGAAAGAGAACAGCTAGGATCTGAAACGGAACTGCTAAAATGCCACTTACTCTTCTGATTTATAATTTCCAGTTTGGGGCTGTGCTTGGAGCTGTAATCAGTGTTTTGAAAAGAGTTAATCTCAGAGCACGAGGAGTGACTAATACTATTATTCTCCTTTTAGATTGCTTGCATAGAGTTTCTCTTCCTGATTAGTAAGAGTTCTCTGCCCAAAAGGCCCATCTTCTGCATTCATAATCAAGGATTACTTTCATTTAAGACATTCCTTGGGTAAATTTCAAGATCTGCTCAATGTTTTCCTTTTTTTCATCTCCTATTTCTGCCCATATTATCCTCTGGCTGGCACTTCACAGAGTGCTATTCCTAAAGGAGAGTGGTTGCTACAATCTCATCTCTCTTCCTGCAATAGTGTTGAAGATGGAGTGTGGAGATAATGAGTTTCTTGTGAGTTCCAACCCCAACTCCCTTCTCTAAAGGAGACAGCCTTTATTAAGGAAGCTGTCAATCGACTTCATAGCCTAGAACTCGGCAATCCAAAAGTAAGTAAGAAAATCTGAACTCTTGTGCTGCTCAGGAATTGTGCATTGGCTAGAATGTCAGTCAGCTTCCAAACTGAGCACAGGCAGAGACCATATCCACACCTCCTAATCCAGCCTGTCCTTCAGAAAAGGGAAAGCCTTCCTTCTCCTGCTTCTTTCCAAGACTAATGTCTTGAATTGCCTGCTTTTAGTAAGTTCTCTGTTTAGTGCAAGGCAGTGCAGTTATCAATGCCTCAAGCTTCAGCAGTTTGCTGCTGCTTTTTTTGCTGCTTCCCAGTTTCAAAAGAGATCACCACACTGGGTCTGAACTTCTCCTCCAGCAGATGGTTTTCTCAGTTTCCCAATAAGCTACCCCAGCCTTGTCAGGCTTGGTAACACTTTCTCTTCCTAAAGGCACTTACATAGTAAGCCTCTGAACTTTCTGGTTCCTTTCTGGGACTATCACAGCCTGTCAAGGGGAGGCATCATGTCTGGGAGTGCAAGGGAACAAAGCTTGTCTTTAGAAATGTATCTTGACCCAGCTACAGGGTTTCTCCATCCTGATGAACCCCTCGTGGAACGAAGTATTCCATCTAGACCTGTGCATTGCAATTGCTGTAAGCTTAATCTTAATTTGTTCTTTATCCATTTTACATTTTGCATTTGCTGGGAGTTACAGAGGTTTGGTGTAGAACATTAGACAGCTACAGGAGTCTTTTTCACAGATTTCAAAGAGCTTTTTATTATTTGACAGTCCTCATTCAGTAGGAGGTAGACATTTCTGGCTCACAAATGGGTAACATTATTTTGTTTTTCTTTCGTAAGTAACACTTAGCCAGTGTTTCTAATAATATTTCAGCTAAAGAGATTCTAAATATGACAAAGTGTTGAAAACACACAAGGGACGTTGTATAATTGAATGAAACCTTCATTTCTTATGCCCAACACTTTAATCCATCCATTCAAAGCCTAGAGATTTCTTGGTCTTTTAACTGCACTTACCTGATAAAGGAGCTTTTAAAAACAGAGGTGAGACTAAATGAAAAAGGAATATTCAAGCCTCTAAGTACTGGGAGGGCTCAGATAAACTGGAGCTTACTTTAAAAGCAGTCTGCAACCCCCAACACAGACCTGAAGCTGAATCATTTGTTGGACTGTGGCAGTGTTTGGTTATGGTGTGATCTGATTTTCCGGATGTTATTCTGCCAAGCAAACCCTGATTCCACTTCAGGACAAGTGTCAGAATGATATCACAGAAACATAGGATCATAGAGTCATTTAGGTTGGAAAAGACCTCTAAGATCATCAGGTCAAAGCATTGATGTAACATCACTGTGGCCATTAAACCATGTCTGTGTGTTTTTTGAACACCTCCAGGGATGGGGACTCCGCCACCTCCCTGGGCAGGCTGTTCCAGTGCCTGAGCACTCTTTCAGTGAAGAAGTTTTTCCTAATATCCGATCTAATCTCTCCTGGCACAACTTGAGGCTGTTTCCTCTCGTGCTATTGCTGGTTAGCTGAGACAAGAGACCAGCTCCCACCTCACTACAACTTCCCTTCAGGTAGTTGTAGAGAGCAATGAGGTCTCCCTCCAGCCTCCTCTTCTCCAGACTAAACAACCCCAACTTGCTCAGCTACTCCTAACAGGACTTGTTCTCCAGGTCCTTCACCAGCTCCATTGCTGTTCTCTGGACACTTCAATGTCCCTCCTGTAGTGCAGGGCCCAAAACTGAACCCAGTACTCAAGGTGCAGCCTCACCAGTGCTCAGCACAGGGACATGATCACTTCCCTGCTGGCCACACCATTGCTGATCCAGGCCAGGATGCTGTTGGCCTTCTTGGTCACCTAAGCACACTGCTGGTTCATGTTCAGCTGTCTGCCAGCCAGCACCCCCAGGTCCTTTTCTGCTGGACAGCTTTCCTGCCGCTCTGCCCCAAGCCTGTAGTGTTGCCTGGCATTGTTGTGACTCAAGTGCAGGACCCAGCACTTGACCCTGTTAAACCTCATACAGTTGACCTTGGCCCATGGTTCCAGCCTGTCCAGATCCCTCTGCAGACCCTTCTACCCTCAAGCAGATCAATGCTCCCACCCAATTTCGTGTCATCTGAGGGTGCAATCAATGTCCTCATCCAGATCACTGATAAAGATTAAGGAGAACTGGCCCCAAAACTGAGCCCTGGGAAACTCTACTTGTGAGCAGCCACCAACTGTGTTCAACTCCATTCCCCACCACTCTTTGGGCCTGGCCATCCAGCCAGTTTTCTACCCAGTGAAACATCCATCCATCCAAGCCATGAGCAGCCAGTTAGTTTCTCCAGGAGGATGCTGTGGGAGGCAGTGTCAGATCCTTTCTTAAAGCCCAGGTAAACATCCACAGCCTTTCCTTCATCCACTGAGTGGCTCATCTTGTTGCAGAAGGAGATCAGGTTGGTCTAGCAGGACCTGCCCCTCATGAACCCAGGCTGACTGGACTTGATCCCCTTGTTGTACTGCATGTGTTACATAATGGCCCTCAGGATGATCTGCTCCATGACCTTCCCTGGCACTAAGGTCAGAATGACAGGTCTCTAGCACCTCAGGTCCTCCTTCCAACCCTTCTTGTAGATGGGTATGTCACATTTGCCAGTCTTCAGTCAGCTGAGTCCTCCCTGGCTTGGTGAACACTTCCAGCAGCTCCTTTTGCTCCCTCAGCACCCTCGGGCCCCTGCCATCCATCCCCATGCCCCTGTGTGTGTCTAAGTGGTGCAGCAGGTCACTGACTGTCTCCTCTCGAATTGCTGGGGGCTTCACTGTGCTCCCCATTGCAATCTTCCAGCTCAGGGGGCTGGGTATCCAGAGAACAACTGCTCCGACTAGTAAAGACTGAGGCAAAGAAAGTGCCTCAGCCTTTTCTTCACCCTTGACCCCTGCATTTCCCCCTGCATCCAGCAAAGGACAGAGATTCTCTTCGGTCCTCTTTTACTTGCCGATATATTTGTAGAAGGATTTCCTGCTCTTTTTAACAGCTGAAGCCAAACTAATTTCCACATGGCCATTTGCTTCCTAAGGGGCTCTGTTGACCAGTCTTCAAACCAAGTCAAAGTCTGCCTGTCAGAAGTCCAAGGTGGCAGAATGCTGCAATTAGTTGTGAGTTAGACCTGAGTTTGTGTTTTATGTCTTGCACTCAGCTCTACTATTGCCTGCCTTGGCAAGGAGGCTGGACTCGATCTCTGGAAGTCCCTTCCAACCTCTAAGGTTCTGTGATTCTGTGGTTAAGATGAAGGAGAAAAATTCAGTTTTCACTGTGGATTTATTTCAGTTGAATGCAAGTTTCTCCATGTTGAGGCTGCTGGGACTTTTCAGCATCTGTGAGGAGCAGAACTATCACAAAGTGGAAATTTGTGAATAGGAAGCTCAGAGAAGCCAGCAAATTCAACCTTCTTGTCTGAGTTGGAGAGAATTCATGTCCCTGCCTGACAGTTATCTCATGATAGTTTTACCATTAGCTGCCTTCTGTGAAAACTCAAACTGTTTTCCCTTCCAGAATATAGTCCAAAGCTTCCCCAAGGGCAGAGATGATGATAAACAGGTTGACAGTTCCCTGCTCTGGCACAGCACTGAAAGGGTAACACCAGGCTTACAGAAACACAAATGCAAAGTACGTGAGCACGTTCACTGTACAATTACTCTGTGCAGCCAGTTGCAGTCATTGGATAATTGGGTCCACCACTGCTTAACTGCATCAATAACTACTCATTACTAAATTATATGTGAGCAATGTAGAAAAAGAGCTTCTGCCTAAAAACCTTTGTTGCAGAAACTTTTATTTTGTGGAGGCTCATCCTACTCAAAAAAGCCATGCGTGAACACCAGGGTGTTTTGTTTGTTCATTTCTTTTGAGTTAGGAGAGTGTAGAAAGAGAAAGAAACCCAAATGAGTGGGAAAAGAGGCTGTTGGGAACACAGGTTCTTGCTTTTCCCTTCTACTGATCCACAGAGATTTTCAAGAAACATCCTGGGAAGTTAAGTAAGGAGGTTTGAAAGAAGGAGGTCTAGCCTTTGAAAGGAGCATCCAGCTATGGGCTTCCAGTGACAGGTCGTTATGGGTTTTTTCTCTCCTGGCCTTTTCATAACTGTTACTTCAGTTACTTTCATTGGAATAAAGACCTCACCTGGAGTACAGCATCCAGCTTTGGAGCCCTCAACACAGGAAGGACATGGACCTGATGGAGCAGGTTCAGAGGAGGGACATGAAAGTGATCAGGGGGCTGCTATGAGGACAGGCTGAGGAAGCTGGGTGTGTTCAGCCTGGAGAAGAGAAGACTCAGAGGAGACCTAATTGCCACCTTTCAGTACCTGAAGGCTGCAGAGGGACTGTTTGCAAAGGCCTGCAGGGACAGGATGAGGGACAGTGGTTTGAAATGATAGAAGAGCAGATTTAGATTGGATATTAGGAACAAGTTCTTTGCCATGAGGGTGCTGGAACACTGAACAGGTTGCCCAGGGAGGTAGTTGAGGCCTCATCCCTGGAGATCTTCAAGGTCAAATTCAAAAGGGCTCTGAGCAACCTAATCCAGTGGAGGCTGTGCCTGCTCCCTGCTGATTGCAGGGGTGGGAGGTTGGTCTAGATGACCTTTGGAACTCTCTTCTAAATCAAACCATTCTGTGATTCTGTGGTTCTATGATTCTTTGATTCTGTGATTCTATGGTTCTAGGATTCTCTCATTCTATGATTCTCTGATTCTATGATTCTGTGGTTCTGTGCTTCTATGATTCTGTGATTCTATGACTCTATAGGCTCAGCACAAAAAAGCCAAACACAGAAGGATCCTAGCTATGAAAAACATTTACTGTGCTCAGCTGTAGAACCCAGACCTGGGAATATTCTGGTACTAAAATGTACATTGATTCAAGAAGTGATTAGACAAATTAAGGAAAATTAAAAAGAGCCCCAAACAACAGAATACCAAAGCCTCTTTAATCCTGAGATTAAGCATTCACCTCTGGCTCAGGAAATAATTGTCTAGTGCATTGTGATGGTTTGGGAGTTACCCCCCACACACACACTTTGTAAAATCACCCAGACTAGACTCAGCCAGCTGGAAGTTAAGGACTGAAGCTCTATTTGCAGCTTAGCACAATATACAAGCAGATATATAAACTATATACAGGAATATTTACAGAAATAGACAAGTTAAAGGTAATACAGAAACACAACACCCCTCCCAGAAATCAGAGACCTCAGGAGGGGCTCCCAACCACTTTTCCACCTTCTCCCCACCCCCCCTACCTTACCCCAGGGTTTGTCTTATGCACAAGGTGAGTTTGGAGGATCAGCCAGGGGAGTTAGAAGTAGAGTGGTGAGTTAAGTTAGCAGAGAGGTCCAGACCAAAACAGCTAGAGAACCTGAGACTCCCCAGGAGAGTGTCTTATCTCTGTTTTGTGTTCTTATTCTTATCTATCTCAGCAAGCCTATGGGTGAAGTAGACATCACCATTTGTTTTCTTTTCACAGCCTATAATATAATTTTCTCCATTAAAACATTCCAATTAACCTCAAACCAGCACATGCATTGCCTAGGATGAGAGAGTGCTTTGAGAGAGCATTTTCATATGCTTATCCTGCTTTTATAACTTTTACCTTCTGTTGTCCACTGTCAGACACTTGACTGGATGGCTTTGGTTCAGTGGTGAATGACTATTTGTGTGATGAATGTAGGGATCCTATGAAGCAGGAGATGCAACAAGCAGTGTGCAGTGTTGCTGCTTCCATTGTCCCTTTATTATGAGTCTAACATTTTAAGAAGTATTTCACATTGGCAGTGCTTAACTTTTCTTTTTTGTACATAATTTCTATGGAAATAAAAAACGACTTGTCCCAGATCTACACTCTTTTTTGCTTTCATGGGTAACACCCTTGAGGAACTCCAGATCAGTGAGGGAAGGGAAAGCTCCATGAATGAATTTCATTTTGTAGCCTGCATACGCAAATTCTTGAGCTGACAGAAGAATAGCTTTAGAGTAAATAATATGTATCAAAAGCAGGCACTGTGTAAGGGAGAGTTGCAGCTGACCTATTGAATTATCATGGTGAAAAACAAACAAATACCCTAGCAGGAAAACAGAGGAGATAAAACAAAACAGAATAAAATGAAACAAAACAATACAAAACAAAAAGGGGTTGCATACTAATTAAAAAATTTTAAAATGGCAACTTTTGCAACTGATGATTCATAAAAGGGCCAGTGCCACTAGGCAGCAAAACTCATGTTCTTCAAACAACTTTTATTACAGTGTTGATCTCAGCTGCCTGCCTTTTCTTTTCTTTTTAAGCATCCAGGCAGGGTTTGGAGTTTTTTTTTGTCCTTGTTGTGGCTTCTAGATTTTATCTCTGTTTATTTGGGGGTTTCACCATAATTTCAGCATCTTCTTCATCTGGGCTTTAAAAGTCCTTTTTCTTATTTGCACATGCCTGAAGTATTTTAGAGAGGCTCCCTGTGTTTTTATACAATTTGGAACATTTGTCCAGGTACTGGTTAGGCCACACCTTGAGTCCTGTGACCAGTTCTGGGCCTCTCAGTTTAAGAAAGACATTTAGATGCTTGAATGTGTTCAGAGAAGAGCAGCAAGGCTGGTGAGGGGCCTGGAGCACAGCCCTGTGAGAAGAGGCTGAGGGAGCTGGGGGTGTGCAGCCTGCAGAAGAGGAGGCTCAGGGCAGACCTCATTGCTCTCTACAACTATCTGAAAGGAGGCTGTGGTCATGTGGATGTTGGTCTCTTCTTTCAGACAGTGACAGAATGAGGGGACACAGCCTCAAACTGCACAAGGGCAGGTTTAGGCTGGGTGTTAGGAAGAAGTTCTTCACAGCAAGAGTGATTGGCATTGGAGTGGGCTGCCCGGGGAGGTGGTGGAGTTGCCGTCCCTGGGTGTGTTTAAAAAGAGACTGGATGAGGCATTTGGTGCCATGGTTTAGTTGATTAGATGGTGCTGGGTGATAGGTTGGACTCAATGATCTTGAAGGTCTTTTCCAACCTGTTTAATTCTGTGATTTTACTTGAACTTTGTCCTTAAGAGAGCCCCCAAAAAGTCACATTCACAGAATGACAGAATCGTAGATTGTTAAGGGTTGAAAGGGACCTTGAAAGCTCATCCAGCCCAACCCTCTACTAGAGCAGAAACACCTAGAGCAGGTCACACAGGAACACATGCAGGCAGGTCTTGACTATTTCCAGAGAAGGAGACTCCACAGCCCCCCTGGGCAGCTTGTTCACACCTTTGCACTGCATGCAGTGGCTCTGAGAAAGGGCAGTTTCCCTTCTCAGTGACTCAGGTAGCTTCTGAAGATGATCAAAATAAAGATGGCACAACCTGGGGTCTTTCTGAAGCACTGAAAGTTTTGCAGACTCTGCAAAAATAAGTCTGAGAGCTGGAAAGAGACTTATGTGACAGCACTGCATGGTTACTGGTAGATGAAGCTGCAGGCAAGGAAGTTGTGTGGTTGTGTTTGTTCCTGTTTCTTTTTTATTTTTTTTTATTTTTATTTTCTTTTTTATTTTTTTTTGTTTTGTGGCTACACCACTGACAGTGCTGCAGTTCTGCTGAACAGCTCTGGCTTATGACTGTGCCCCCACAGCTTTGCCTGCCAGCTGGGCTTGGCAGGTAGGAGGACCACATTTTGCAGTGCTTGAAAAGCTGGGGTCTTCAGAAGCCAAATACTTCTTCCTCTTATACATTTGCCTCCTCAACTCACTCTCCTGTATCAATGCAGCTGCCCTTCTCAGAGCTCCTAGGATGTGTACCACAGCTGTTTGAAAGTTATTAACCCCCAGTGATATGCTACAGTCACATACAGAGAAGAGGAAAAGGAGAAGGTTGAACTAGATGATCCTTGAGGTCATTCCAATCTGGTATTCTATGAATCTAGGAGAATGATAAAATCAAATACCAAGTAAAAGCCAGAGTTTTGTTTTGTACCAAGTTCACAAAATATATAGAATCATAGAATGGTTTAGGTTGGAAGGGACCTCAAAGCTCATCCAGTTCCAGCCCCCCACCATAGGCAGGAACACCTCCCCCTAGAACAGGTGGCCTTATCCAACCTGGCCTTGAACACCTCCAGGGAGGTTGTGGCGCACGGAATCAGAGAAGATTCGATCCCATTGGGTGATTCTGTGCGCCACAACCTCCCTGGGCAACCTGTGCCAGTGTCTCACCACCCTCACTGCAAAGAACTTCTTCCTAACATCCAGTCTAAATCTCCCCTCTGCAGTTCAAACCCATTCCTCCTCATCCTGTCATTACAAGACCTTGTCAATAGTCCCTCCCCAGCCCTCCTGTAGCCCATTTCAGATCCTGGAAGGCCAAGGTGTCCTGGAAGCCTTCTCTTCTCCAGGCTGCAGAGCCCCAACGCTCTCAGCCTGTCCTCAGAGCAGAGCTGCTGCAGCCCTCTGAGCATCTTGGTGGCCTCCTCTGGACTGGCTCCAACAGTTCCATGTCCTTCTTGTGTTGGGGGCTCCAGATCTGCACACAGTACTCCAGGTGGGGTCTCAGGAGAGCAGAGTAAAAAGGGAGAATACACACACACACACACGCGCATATATATAGATATAGATATAGATATAGATATATAAGTATATATATATATGTATGTATGTATATATATCTATATGTATATCTATATCTATATATCTATATCTATATCTATATCTATATAGTGCTCACCAATAGATTTTCTGAACCACCCACATATAGCTGCAGATAGTGGAGTTGATGTTACTAGAGATATTAGAGGAGCAGTGAAGAAATGGCATCCTAGCTATAGCCTATCAAGGCCATGGTAATACATACTGCCATTGCTGTTAGTGCTGAAGGCACTACAGGCAGAGATCTGTGTAAGTTGTGCCCATGGGCTGTGGAGGGGAAAAGCCTTGAGTGGGGACAGCAGTCAGGTGCTGGTGGATTTGGTGCCCTGGTATGTGCCTGCTGGCCACACCTGCCCTGGCAATAGTCCAAATCTCCAGCATCATGGAGATGGTCTTAAAATGCTAAAGTAACTTGACACAAGCTACACCTTCTGGTCAAGGATAGTGGAAGAGACTCAACAGTGGCAGGCAGGTTAGTGTTTGAGTGTAGAGCCCTCACAGAATCTGCTGCTTGGGGTGCAGCAGCATAGTTGAGCAGCTCAGCCCTCTTTGTTATGCCAGCTCTGGGATGCTCTCCTTGTCCCTTCTGCTTGCCCAGCAGCCCTGAATAGTTTCACTTCAAAGAGTCAAGGTTTCACAGATAAACGTTTGACAGTAAACTTCTCACAAACTTAAACTCTTCTCTATCCTCTCAGTATCCTCACATTTTAAACACAGACATATCAAAGCCTTTTTAGTTCCCATTGTGTGTGTCTCAGCTTTCTCAACATGCTTTAGAAGAACCTAGGAAATCACACAGTAAATATCAATTATCAGCAGATTCAGGATCATGAAGCAATGTTTGCTGGAGTAATTTAGCTTAGATTTGGAGCCAAGCAATGTGACTGCTTTTTGCACTTGGAGAAACATTTGTTTCTTGGGGAAACAGCCCTCTGCAATAATTGGGTGTTGTCCTGATTGGCCTTTGGTCCTGATGAAAATCTCATTATGAGCTGAATTTTCTCATACCTTTAAACATAGGAGAAGTAAAAGAAGCAATTATTTTCTATTTTCAATTCTTCAAACAACAGCAGTCTTGGCAAACATGGAGCAGTTACAAGGCAGAGGATCAGTGTTTGCAGATGTCAGGCTTGTGACTCTCATGGGTATCATCTCCTGATCTCTGAAGCAGTCAGCATGGCACCGCAGTGTCCTGTGCTTTGGTGGGGTGGAGTGGAAGCTGCTTGGACTAAAAGCCCTTTTACAGTGTCCATCACCTATAAAATCTATGTCTAGTGCCTGTGAAAAGCCTTTAATGACACATAGCTAGCAAAAGTGTATACAACTACCATGTAAATAGTAGCATCAGACTTAATGGCTGTTGTAACAACAGGGAAGTGCTGTGAATAGCCGGGATAACACCTCAACCCAAGATAAGCCATGAATACTTCACCTGTAACTGAACAGGTCTCTAGGAGCTTATCAGGGCAAGCATGAGTAATTTCTCTTCTGAATTAGGGAAGTGATGAAATGAGCCAGTAGCTCAAAAGAGATCAATATCACAAGCAGCCTTCAGTGTTAAAGGCAATCATTTCCAGGCAAAGGCTGAGTAAAGGCTTGCACTGAGGAAGGAAAACGGAAAGAGCTGTATTGATAAAGCCATGAGTGGTTGGCAGTCAGCTCTTCGTGTGAGTTGGAGTAGCTGATGCTGCACTTTTACAGACTGAGAGCTGACTTATGGATTGTAGATGAAGAACATGCAAAGAGCCTTGAAGCAATCTGTTGGTTAGCAGGACCTTTCCCTCACTGTTCATATGCAGTTCTCTGAAATCACACAATCATAGAATTATAGAATGGTTTGCGTTGGAAGTGACCTTCAAAGGTCATCTAGTCCAACCCCTCCTGCAGTCAGCAGGGACATCCTCCACTAGAGCAGTAAGCTCAGAGCCTTGCCCAGCATCACCTTGAGTACCTGCAAGGTTGAGTACCTCAATTACCTCCCTGGGCAACATGTTGCAATGTTCCACCTCATGGCAAAGAACTTGTTCCAGTCTCAAGCTGCTCTGCTCTCATTTCAAACCATTGCCCTCGTCTTGTCCCTGCATGCCTTTGCGAACAGTCCCTCTGCAGCCTTCTTGGAGCCCCCTTCAGGTACTGGAAGGTGGCAATTAGATCTCCCAGGAGCTTTCTCTTCTCCAGGCTGCACACCCCCAGCTCCCTCATCCTGTCCTTGTAGCAGAGGTGTTTCAACCTCCTGATCATCTTTGTGGCCCTCCTCTGGACCTGCTCCATCAGGTCCATGTCCTTTTGGTCTCTACACCTCCAGAGCTGGATGCGGTACTCCAGGTGAGGTCTCACCCGACCTGGATCTGCTGGCAACACTTGGCATTGTCACAAAATAATTAGCTGAATATTACTTTTAACTATTGGTATTTTATTGTTTTTAAAAAATATTTTTCTCTTTCTAAGGATCATTTTGACCGCTTAATTGTGAAACTGTAATGCAGTTTGGCTTTTTACTGGCATCTGACTGGGTCTTTCTATGAATAGTAACAGCCAGAATCGATACCTAAAGGATGAAAATGCAGCCTGCCTCTTGGGTTATATCCTGTCAGTGATGTTATAGTTCCATACTTTACACCACTCTGAATGCTTAATGGGTTTGCTTAGTGAAGACAGCTCACTGCTATATTTTTTTATCATAGGTGAGATTCATCAGCCCTTCCTGAAATAAATAAAATTAGATGCAACCAATTAATGCTCAGCATAGCTCAGGCAGTTCAGCTGCAATGGTTTACCAAAGAAAAACTCTTTGTGTTCCCTCCAGATTTACTGTTTATAAGTGCTTCAGCCTAGTTGAGGGCCTGTCCCCACCATGGAAAAAAAGATGTTTCATAAATATGAATGATCATGTGCTGAAATCCTTAGGGATTCTTGGCCTTATGGTGCCAATGGCAAAAATTTAATGAGAGAGGATTCTGCCCCTTCTGCGGTGGAAGAAATCTTAGTGTAGTGGCTATTAGCCACTTCTGGGTTAACATGAGGGTGTTCTTGCCACTGTTTAGATTACAGCACAAATTAGCAGCTGCCCAGAGAGGCTGTGGCTGCCCAGAGAGGTTGTGGAGTCTCCTTCTCTGGAGACATTCAAAACCCTCCTGGATGTGTTCCTGTGCAGACTGCCCTGGGTGATCCTGCTTGGCAGGGGGGGGGTGGTCTGGATGATCTCTGGGGGTCCCTTCCAACCCTTACCATTCTGTAATTATGTCTTAAAATGCTTCAGTTTTACCCTAGTATAGAAATGGCCTTAGCTGAAAGCCTTCAGTGTTAGTTTCCTTCTTTGCAAGTTGAGGCAGGCTTGGCCGGGCCAGCAGAGGAACTGCTGCAATTCAGTGCTGCTGAAGCTAAGGAGCAATAAAATGCTGAGTGTTTCATAAGCCAAGAGACCACACACACTCTCTTCCTCCTCAGCAGTACAAACTCAGCAGAGAAGTGGCACTTTTGCTACCCCCCAGTGAAGCCTCCTGGCTGCAGGGTGTGCAGGGGCAGCCTTAGAGAACCTCCTGCATAAGGCTGGTGTGACCCTTTCCTCAAGCCCCGGGGGAGTGTACCCTGGCACCGAGCCCTTGGCAGAGCTGTCCTCCTGCCAGCACCCCTGTGTCCTTCTTATGATGTCCTTCTTCAGCTACTCAAGCATAGGAAAGCCTGCTACCACAAGAGCCCTGATGAATGCAATGGTTTTGGGTTGTGTGGACTGAAGTGCTTCCTGATGTATAGCATTTGACAAAGCTCCCTGTATTTTTTTTCTCCAGTAATTATTCCTGTGCATATTCCTGGCATGTCATTCCTGCTTTGAAGAATGCAAAGGAAGGTGTCCTCTGCTTGTTCTGTTGTTGGGATCAATGCTCCCATGAGAAGTGCAGATGATGGTCACTTTTATGAGACTACTGGAGTACTGTGTCCAGATCTGGAGCCTCCAGAACAAGAAGGACATGGAACTGTTTGAGCCAGTCCAAAGGAAGCCACAAAGATGCTCAGAGGGTTGCAGCAGCTCTGCTCTGAGGACAGGCTGAGAGAGTTGGGGCTCTGCAGCCTGTAGAAGAGAAGGCTTCCAGGAGACGTTGGAGTGGCCTTCCAGGATCTGAAGGGGCCTACAGGAAGGCTAGGGAGGGACTATTGACAAGGTCTTGTAATGACAGGATGAGGAGTAGTGGGTTTAAATTGGCAGAGGGCAGGTTTGAACTGGATGTTAGGAAGAAGTTCTTTGCAGTGAGGGTGGTGAGACACTGGCACAGGTTGCCCAGGGAGGCTGTGGATGCTCTCTCCCTGGAGGTGTTCAAAACTAGGTTGGATGAGGCTTTGAGTGACCTGTTCTAGTGGGAGGTGTCCCTGCCTATGGCACAAGGGGGTTGGAACTGAATGAGCTTTGAGGTCCCTTCCCACCTAAACTGTTCTATGATTCTATGTGAGAATCCTGCATTCCACCCACGGGGCTGTGCTTGCTCCCTTCCTCCTCCACGGAGGAGTTTCAGTCTTTCCTTTCCCTCCCAGTCTCTATCCGGCCATGGAGACGGAAGCAGAGCTCACCTGTGAGTACCTCCTATGCATCGCTGGAGCTCAGTTCAAACTCCCATGGTATCCACATGCCCAGATGGTCTGCAGAGTGAGCCAGGATGCAGGCTCCTCCAACATACCACACAGATTGCCCTCAGGACACCCTTGTCAGGGCTGTTCTCTGCTGCTTTGGCACTGTGCTTCACTCATCCTTGCAGCTGCAGGCTTCTTCAGATATGCTTAGCTTCTACAGGCATCTAAAGTCATGGTCAAGGACAAGTTAGAAGCACATCCAAGGACACTGTGAAGATCCCAGCTATACGTACTGCCTCCTCTCCCTGCAGCCTTTGTCTCAGCACACAATGTACTTATTAGTGTGCAAGGAGTATGTTGTTTTCTTCTCCTTACGTAAGCTGCATTTCCTCCTGCCGTCAGAGCAGAAGCGCTTGGACAGAGCAAATGCAGCCAATGCCTGCTCTGTGTCCTCTTTTATCAGAAAAGTCAAAGCAAAGAGAAGCTTTGGCTAAGGCTGAACTCTCCATTCTGTCCTATTCTCATGCATGAATGTTGCTGCAGCGTTTGAGGAACAATAGGTTGCTGCAAGCAATAGCAGGGCATGGTTTACTAATGCATTTGCCCAGGCCAGCTTTGGCCGACAGCTGCCCAGGGTTACACTTCGGAATGCCAAAGAAAGGCTCCATGGTTTGCCTGCTCGGGTACAGATGTTGGACCTGAATTACCTCTCAGCACAAGGTCCCTCACTGTCTGCCAGAATATCTCCCAGTAGTTTCATTCCTTCAGGTCACCTTCTGTATCTGGCCTTTAGCCAGCGCCTCCCAGTGTGCTTCTCCCAGCAGAAGCAATGCTGCCCTTGAACAAAGAATGTGCCCAAGCTGGCACTGGGATGGCAGTGCCTGCACACCACTGCATGCCTGTTACAGAGGAGAAATGACAATGTGACGGTTGGGAAGGGAAGGACACAGACCTGATGGAGTGGGGCCAGAAGAGAGCCATGAAAATGATCAGGGGGCTGGAGCACCTCTGCTACGAGGACAGGCAAAGGGAGCTGGGGCTGTTCAGCCTGGAGAAGAGAAAGCTCCATCACACTCAAACTTCCGCTGTTCCAGTTTGTTTCCATTGTTCCTTGTCTTATTACTCTGCACCACCAAAAAGACACTTGACACCCACCCCTCAGACATTGATAGACATTGATCAGATCCTCTCTCAGTCTTCTCCAGAATGAAGAGCCCCAGGGCTCTCAGTCTCTCTTCATAGGGGAGATGCTCAAGTCCCCCTAATCATCCTGGTGGCTCTCTGCTGGATGCTCTCCAGCAGGTCCCTGTTACTCCTGAACTGGGGAGCCCAAAACTGGACACAGTATTGCAGGTGTGGTTTCAGCAGGGCAGAGTAGAGGGGAAGAAGAATGTCCTCAGACCTGCACCTGCACACTAATTCCTTCCTCAGTTTCCTTGTTAAAGGCAGGGCTGTTCTGAGGTCTCTTGATGCCTGTGATCAGGCACAAAGGCATGCCCATTCTGTGAGTCACTTTGGCTTCCAGTGACTAAGCCATCCAATTTGCAAGAGGGAGGAAAATTATAATAGTAATAACAGTTTGTGCTACCACTGAAAGATTTCAAAGTGCTTTCTAAGCAGTTTTCCTTATCAGGGTTATTCAGATAGATGACAATCATGCAACTGAGATTTCATGGCTGTTTCTATTATGTTTTCAAATTGCTTACTATTTTTTTTTTTCTGCTGAACCCACAGCACTTCTGAGACCCTCTTAACTCCTCCCTTTCCCCAGCTACAATCAATCATCATTTCCAGTTTGGAAAATAATACATGAAATTGCACTGGAGTGAAAGCCAACTGGAGGCATAAAATACCCATCTGTTTTGTTTTGGTTTTTTTTTTTTTAATACAACCTGCCAGTTCTCAAAACATCAGCTATTGCAATGACTGCAGAATAATCAGCTGCCAGGGAAGCCAGAGGAGCCAGCTCCACCTATTTAAGCCCTTGGGACTGCTCAGATACACCTCAGACAGAAAATGAGACAGCCCAAGGACACAGATGCTGCTGGAGTCTTCTATTTTATTAATATTAATGTGGGGACTTCTCCAGTCAGTTTTCCTCTTGGCTCTTCAACTCTACTCCCCAATGCCTTGTGTATGGCAAGAGCAGAAGAGCCTAATTGAGAGGTTACGCTGCCCTAGACTCTTTATTGAATTGGGAGACATAATGGAATAAGCCAAAGCTGCTTGGCTGAATTGATTGATGAAAAGCTCAACATAAGCCTGCAGTGTGGCTGCAACCTAGACAGCAACTGTGTGCTGGGCTGCAGCAAGAGCAGTGTGGGCAGCAGGGCAAGGGAGGGGATTTGAAGGGGGCTACAGGAGAGCTGGGAAGGGACTATTGACAAGGTCTTGTAATGACAGGATGAGGAGGAATGGGTTTGAACTGGCAGAGGAGAGATTGAAAGTGGGTATTAGGAAGAAGCTCTTTGCAGTGAGGGTGGTGAGACACTGGCACAGGTTGCCCGGGGAGGTTGTGGAGCACAGAATCACCAAACGTGATCAAAGATTCTGTGATTCTGTGCTCCGCAACCTCCCTGGAGGTGTTCAAGGCCAGGTTGGATGAGGCCTTGAGCAACCTGTTCCAGTGGGAGGTGTCCCTGCCTATGGCAGGGGGTTGGAACTGGATGAGCTTTGATGTTCCTTCCAACCTAAACCATTCTNAAGGTTGCTCAGGGAGGTAGCTGAGTCCCCATCCCTGGATAATTTCAAGGTCGGGCTGGACAAGGCTCTGAGCAACCTGCTCTAGTGGAGAATGTCCCTGCTGACTGCAGGGGGGTTGAACTGGATGAGCTTTGGAGATCCCTTCTAACCCAAACCATTCTATAATTCTATGAAATAAATCTCACAGGAAGCACAGAAATAATCTGACATAGCTGAATTCTGCCTCAGACATCATAAATGCTTCCTTTCTTGGAGAGAAATAAAATGTGTGCAGGTGTACATATCCATACATGTAGACACTCTTACAGAGCTAAGATATATATGAATTTACACTTTATTTATAAAGCTATTGCAGTTATAAAATGAAATCTTCCCTGTGGATGATGCAGGCTCTGTGCAGAGTGTTTGGCTGAATCCTGACAAGGGGAAGCAGCAGGTTTTGCTGAAGCTGAGCCCTCTATTATCCCAGATGGCAGGGAGCAATTTTTTCTCTTGATGGACCAACTGCCCATAAATATCTATAAACTGGGCCTTGTCATTTTGATGGCTTTCATGTTGTTAGAAAAGCTGGAAATGCCTGCAGATGACAAGGAGCTAGGGCTGGCTAATTGATCTGTTCATTTTCTTTCTAGTTGTGCTTACAACATGATGTCAGACTTCTAGAAAATGTAAGGGATGTTATATGCCACTCCAGCGATATATAGCAGAACTCCAGGGATTAGCAATGAGTGATCCTGTTGGGTCGTCATGTTAATGAAACTCTACTCCAAGCATTTTTTTTTTCAGGGCCATCAAAAGCAGTTTGGAAGAATATATTTAGCACTCTTCTTGGACAATGATTTATCAGAATGGCAGGACTGACTGTTAAATGCTTGGCTGAGTTTAAATGTGAATATTCTTTTCCATTTTAGAATACTGGTATTGTAAGCATGTTTTTATGTATTATGTATGCTGGGGTGGATTAGAAGAGATGTGGTTAGGAGGTCAAGAGAGGTACTCCTCCCCCTCTGCCCGACCCTGGGGAGGCTGCATCTGGAATATTGTGTCCAGTTCTGGGCCACTCAGGTCAAGAAGGACCTCAGGGAACTCCTTGAGAGAGTCCAGCCCAGAGTCCCAAAGCTGCTGCAGGCAGTGAACATCTCCTGTGAGGCCAGGCTGAGGCAGCTGGGGCTGGGAGCTGGCAGCAGAGGAGCCTGAGGGCTGCCCTCAGTGCTGTGCTAAAGATGTGCAGGGCAGTGTCGGGAGGACGCAGCCAGGCTCTGCTCAGGGGTGGCCAAGGGCAGCACAAGGGGCACTGGGGGCAAGCTGGAGCAGAGGAGGTGCCATGGGAACAGGAGGGGAAGCTCTTTTCTTGTGAGGGTGGCAAAGGCCTGGAGCAGGCTGCTCAGAGAGGTTGTGGAGTCTCCCTCACTGGAGACATTCCCAACCCACCTGGCTGTATTCCTGTGTGCCCTACCCTACATGCGCCTGCTCTGGCAGGGGGATTGGACTGGACGAGCTTTGGATGTCACTTCCAGCCCCTAAGGTTGTGTGGCTCTGTGGTTTAACACATCTATGCTCCTCTGGAGCACAGATCCCTCCTTCATGCTCTCCACAAGTTTCTTTTGATTGCTCATTTCCCCTCTGTTTGGCTGTCAATCTGCCTTTCATCACACTAATCCTGCTAATCTCTGATAGCAAACAAAAGTAATCAGCTCCAGCAAAGCACATTGGTGCCAAATAATTAACAAACCTACTTTGCTACAGGCAGAGCAGGTTTGAAATAAATTCACCTTTAACTTTTAAGCTATATTATTTACCACTGTATTGACAATCATCTGTGTGATAGAAGAGGCCTTTAATTGATTTTATTTTCTTTCTGTGTTAGGCACTCATAATAAAGTTCACCGTGGCTCTGCCACAGCTCCTTAATGTGATTGCAGTGCATGGAAATTGCATCCCTTTGAGTCTTTGCCTTAGAGAAAGCTTTCTCTGCAGTAGCTGTTTAGTCTTTATGAGTACACATCTTGATTTGAGTTCCCCAGGTGTTCATGTGCCCAGTCTTTCTTCTGTCTTTGGACTGTAAAGAACAGTCAAAACACCACAGAACTGAATTGTTGGCTTTTGTTAGAAAGCTACTTTCAGTGTTTCTTTCTCTTAAAATAGAAGAGTTATTACAATGCCTGCCATGATCACAACTTGACACATTGATGTCTCACCTTTCTCTTCTGAAGCTGTGTTACTCTATTGACAAAACCATCCGACTCTCCTTGATCTTTTTTGAAATACAACTGCTGCCCTAGACCCTTGTGAAATCAATGTCATCAGTTTGCTTCTTACTAAAAGGCTGGAGAGTCAAAGCAGCAGGGCATGTGATTAAAAACCCTAACAAACATGGACATATTAAGCTAACCAAGCAATTCCAGAAATAAAGTTTGTATCTCTCACAAATGATGAAGTGATGCTGGTAGAGGTTCATAGAATCATAGAATTGTCAGGGCTGGCAGGGAGCTCAAGGATCATCTAGTTTCATCCTCCCTGCCATGGGCAGGGACACCTCACACTAGATCAGGATGCTCACAGACACATCCAGCCTGGCCTTAAAAACTTCCAGGGATGAGGCTTCCACCACCTCCCTGGGCAATCCCTTCCAGGCTCTCACCACCCTCATGCTGAACAACTTCCTGACACCCAGTCTGAATCTCCCCATTTCTAGCTTTGTTCCATTCCCCCCCAGTCCTATCACTACCTGACAGCCTAAAAAGTCCCTCCCCAGCTTTCTTGTAGCCCCCTTCAGATCCTGCAAGGTCACCTGGGAGCAGTCTCTCCGGATCACAGTATCACAGTATCACAGTATAGCAAGGTTGGAAGAGACCTCAAAGATCATCAAGTCCAACCCATTACCACAGACCTCAAGACTAGACCATGGCACCAAGTGCCACGTCCAAACGTGCCTTGAACACCTCCAGGGACGGTGACTCCACCACCTCCCTGGGCAGCCCATTCCAGTGGGGAATGACTCTCTCAGTGAAGAACTTTCTCCTCACCTCCAGCCTAAACTTCCCCTGGCACAGCTTGAGACTGTGTCCTCTTGTTCTGGTGCTGGTTGCCTGAGAGAAGAAAGCAACCTCCTGCTGGCCACAACCACCCTTCAGGTAGTTGTAGACAGCAATAAGGTCTCCCCTGAGCCTCCTCTTCTCCAGGCTAAACAATCCCAGCTCCCTCAGCCTCTCCTCATAGGGCTTGTGCTCGAGGCCTCTCACCAGCCTCGTTGCCCTTCTCTGGACACGCTCAAGCACCTCAATGTCCTTCTTAAATTGAGGGGCCCAGAACTGGACACAGTACTCAAGGTGTGGCCTAACCAGTGCAGAGTACAGGGGGAGAATGACCTCCCTGCTCCTGCTGGCCACACTATTCCTGATGCAGGCCAGGATGCCATTGGCCTTCTTGGCCACCTGGGCACACTGTTGGCTCATGTTCAGGCGAGTGTCAATCAGTACCCCCAGATCCTTTTCTGTTTGGCTGCTCTCCAGCCACTCCGAGCCCAGCCTGTAGCTCTGCATGGGGTTGTTGTGGCCAAAGTGCAGCACCCGGCACTTGGATTTGTTGAAAGCCATTCCGTTGGACTCTGCCCATCTGTCCAGGCGCTCGAGGTCCTGCTGCAGAGCCCTTCTGCCCTCCAACCCACCAACATCTGCCCCCAGCTTGGTGTCATCTGCAAACTTGCTGATGACTGTCTCAATGTCCTCATCCAGATCATCAATGAAGATGTTAAAGAGGATGGGGCCCAGTACTGATCCCTGGGGGACACCGCTAGTGACAGGCCTCCAGCTGGATGTGGCACAGCCTCAACTTGCTCAGTCTCCTCACAGCATAGCAGCTCCAGCTCTGATTATCCTCGTGGCCCTTCTCTGTTCACCTTCCAGCACCATCATATCTTTCTTGTACCAGGAGTTCCAGAACTGGATGCAGTACTCCAGGTGGGGTCTCACCAGGGTGGAATAGAGAGGCAGAATCACCTCCCTCGCCCTGCTGCCCACACTGCTCTTGCTGCAGCCCAGGCTCTTGCACTGCAAGAGCTCACTGGCAGCTCATACTGAGCTTGTCATCTACCAGCGCCCCCAAGTCCCTCTCTCCAGGGCTGCTTTCCAGCCAGTTCTGCTCTCAGCCACGCTGGTACCTCCTGTACTGAGGACTCTAGAGGTGGATGAAGTACTCCACACAATGTTTCATGGAGCTGCATCAGTCCACAGCAGGCAGAGAAGCATCTTTGTGTTCTCTTATACCCTAAGGTATGTTTCCTCTGCCTTAGGTGATCCTCCTTTGGTAGGGAGGTTGGACTCAATGATCACCAGAGGTCCCTTTCAACCCCTATGATTCTATGATCCACTCTGAAATGTAATAGAGCATTTATGAAGTCCAGAAGAACTTCAGAAAGACCCAGGAAGATCCTTGGGAGACAAAAAAATATTGACTCCATGTGCTGATTTAGCCAGAGTGCTTTGTGACTAGAAGAGGAGCATGAAGAAAACGTTTCACTCGGCATGAAGGAGGATAAAATTCCCCCACACCCATTCTGCTGAAAACAATAGCTTCACAGCTATGAGTGCTTGGCAAGCTAAGCCATGCAGGCAGTAGGAGGTATAGAAATTATCTAATTCCTCAAATATCTCCCATCTCCACTCATATGGGTCAGCAGAGCTGATATGAAGTCCACTCCAGGCCCCATTTTCACTTTTGTCTATTAATTGTTTTGCCCTGCTGTGCTCAATAATGTTCTCCTACAGCTTTTCCTGGGGGAGAAGGGTGTGTTTTATGGACTTGGCTTCTCTTAAGAGAGGAGATTGGAAGAGGTTTAATGCTGCCAGAGCGTAGCCGTTAAAGGTGGCTGAAAATCACAGAATCGTTGAGGCTGGAGTAGACCTCTGAGATCATCCAGTCCAGCCTATGACCTAACACCACCACACTGACCAGACCATGGCACTGAGTGCCACAGCCAATCTTTCCCGAAACACCTCCAGGGACAGTGACTCCACCACCTTCCTGGGCACTTCATTCCCATGTCTAATTCCCCTTCCCATGAGGAAGTGCTTCCTAACATCCAACCTTAACCTTCCCTGGTGCAGCTTCAGGCCATGCCTTCTCATCTTGTCACAAGCTGCCTGGGAGAAGAGCCTGACTACAGCTTCCCTTCAGGTAGGTGTAGAGTGTGATAAGGTCCCCTCTAAGTCTCCTCCAGGCTGCACACCCCCAGCTCCCTCAGCCTCTCCTCATCAGCCTTCCCTGACATTCTATGATGATTCTGTGATTCCCCTCCAGCCCCCTCCCAGTCTCATCACTCTCTTCTGGACTTGCTTCAGTACTTTCTTGCAGTGAGGACCCAGAGCTGCACGCAGTGCTTGAGGTGAGGTCTCCCCAGTGCCAGTACAAGGCAGAATCACATCCCCAGTCCTGCTGGCCACACCATTCCTGATACAGGCCAAGATGCCATTGGCCTTCCATGCCAGCTGGGCAAACTGCTAGCTCACGTTCAGCCACTTGTCACCCACACTGCCAGGTCCCTCTCTGCCAGGCTGCTCTCCAGCCACTCTGTTTAAAATGGTCTTTAAAACAGCCACTCTCTTTAAAATGCTGTTAAAGAGAGTCCATGTGAAATGGAAACCTCTTGTGAAGAGCTGACTGCCCCTGGGCACATCCAAAGGAACTCCAGGCTGACCAGGGTGGTTTTTGAATAGTCAGTGTGTGCTGGGGAGCACCAGTGGATTGGTGCAGCCACCTGTGTGGCTTTTAGAGAGCACAGAACCCGTGGCCTGCACTTTGCTGAGTTTCTGTTTTCTCCAGCTCTGACATTTTCTGTTCTTTTCAAAGTCACCTGTAAAAATGAAGCAGAAACTACCTTAAAGCCATATTGCCCCCTGCATTTATATTATAGTATTGCTCTGATCATAGGGATGAAACAAAGCAGGAGGAGGCTTTTATTTTTGTGCTCCCTGTATCCTTGGATCCTTTATAGGTCGCACCTGAGTGTGATCCCTTCACCTGGGAGGAATTTGCTAGGCTTAAGGTCTGATAGCCTCTTAGCTACAACTGCTGACTGGTTTCCAAATCTTGCATAGCATTTCTCTGTACAAAGATTCCCTTCCTGAGATGTTGTTTGTTTGGTTGTTGTTTTTTCCCCTGCATTTTTTAAAAATCCTTCCAAAGTAGGAGCAAAGTAGGAGTAGGTGTGGCAACCATTCCTGTATCTACCTCCTTCTGCTTTCTGAAGAGGATGGAGGTAATGGTTTTAAACTAGAGAGGACTGGCTTTAGACTGCATGTTAGGAACAAGTTCTGCACCATGAGGGTGCTGCAACACTGCAACAGGTTTCCCAGCGAGGTAGCTGAGGCCCCATCCCTGGAGATCTTGAAGGTGAGGCTCAACAGGGCTCTGTGCAACCTGCTCTAGTGGAGGATGTCCCTGCTGACTGCAGAGGGGGTTGGACTGGATGACCTTTGGAGAACCCTTCCAACCCAGACCATCCTGTGATGCAATGATTCCAGGAATCTATGATTCATTGATTCTATGATTCAATGTTTCTATGATTCTGGATGACCTTTGGAGGTCCTTTCCAACTCAAAGCATTCTATGAGCCTATGATTCTATCCTACAATTTCAGTCTTTACTGTTTCTTAAACTCTCTTGAAGACAGTTGTGAACCAGTGAATGAAGTTGCCAAAGGTGGAGTTGTTTAGCCTGCAGAAGAGAAGGCTCAGGGCAGACCTCATTGCTCTCTACAACTACCTGAAGGGAGGTTGTAGCCAACTGGGGCTTGGTCTCTTTTCCCAGGCATCCAGTGACAGAACAAGAGGACACAGCCTCAAGCTGTGCCAGGGCAGGTTCAGGCTGGATGTTAGGAAGAAGTTCTTCCCAGCAAGAGTGATTGGCATTGGAATGGGCTGCCTGGGGAGGTGGTGGAGTTCCCATCCCTGGAGGTGTTTAAAAGGAGGCTGGATGAGGCACTTGGTGCCATGGGTTAGTTAATTAGAAGGGTTAGGTGGTAGTTTGGACTCGATGATCTCAGAGGTCTTCTCCAACCTGACTAATCCTGTGATTCAGACTGAGGCAGCCAGGATGGTAACACCTGAAAATGTTCTGTGCTTCTGAAGATTTATTCATAACCACTAAAATTGTCAGCATGATAATGCTAGATTTAAGGATTGTGAAATTAGCTTGCACAGAATCTTTGCAAGGACTAAGGAGTTGATGACAAGCCAGGGAATGCACACAGACCTGTGCTTTTGTCACCAGCAGTGATTTATGTTTGAGTTAGACACAAAGGCTATGTCTGAATAGGGGACCTGGAATCACTGACATACTTACAGGTCAAGAAGTGTACTGTGGCTGTCTCCAGAGGAGATACAAATTGCTAAGAGTGCTACCAATCTTTTTCTGCGTGCACAGAAAATGAGGCAGATGAAACACATTTAGTCCCCCAGTTTGTACAGCCCAGCAGTTAGATGCACAGCATGAATAAATCATTGCAGTTCTCATGCATGTCTACTATCCTCAGCATCTCATCTGACTGCTGAGTTGTTATCCTCAGGATTTTAACAATAATATGGCTCTAATGGATGTCATAGAATCATAGAATCAGTTAGGATTGGAAGAAACCACAAGGATCATCCAGTTCCAACCCCCCTGCCATGGGCAGGGACATCTCACTAGATCAGGCTGTCCAGAGCCTCATCCATCCTGGCCTTAAACACCTCCCTGGGCAACCCATTCCAGGCTCTCACCACTCTCATGGTGAAGAACTTCCTCTTCACTTCCAGTCTGAATCTCCCCACCTCCAGCTTTGCTCCATTAATGGAGCATGTCAATGGAAGATGATCAGCAGTAAAAATGTCCATTAGTGTTGGCATGAGACACACAAAAGATTTCACCAGGTGAGCTGCAAACCAAATTTTGCCTTCCGAGGAGCACCAGAAGAAATGTTATATACTAAGATGTTGACTAAACAGATGAATAAGAGGATTGTACCATAAAGTACTTGATAGGAGCCAACAGTGTGCACTTGCAGCCCAGAAGGCCAAGAGCAGCCTAGGCTGCATCTAGAAGCATTATGGCCAGAGATGGAGAGAGGGGATCCTGCCACTTTGCTTGGCTCTGGTGAGATCTCACCTGCAGTAGTGTCCAGCTCTGGAGGCCTCAACATAGGAGGAATGTGGACCTGCTAGAGTGGGTCCAGAGGAGGCCATGAAAATGATCAGGGGGCTGGAGCACCTCTGTTACGAGGACAGGCTGAGGGAGCTGGGGGGTGTTCAGCCTGGAGAGAAGGCTCCAGGGAGACCTAAGAGCAGCAGCCTAAGAACAGCCTTCCAGCACCTAAAGAGGTTACAAGAAGATTGCAGAAGGACTGTTTGCAAAGGCCTGCAGTGACAGAACAAGGAGCAATGGTTTGAAATGAGAGCAGAGAAGGTTTAGATTGGATGTTAGGAACAAGTTCTGCAGCATCACNAGTGCTGAGGGCAGGGGCAGAATAACCTCCCTGGTCCTGCTGACCACACTTCCTGATCCAGGCCAGGATGCCATTGGCTCTGCTGCCCACCTGGGCACACTGCTGGCTCATATTCAGCTGCTATCTCCCAGCACTCCCAGGTCCCTCTCTGCCTGGCTACTATCCACCCACTCTTGAGATCTTCAAGCTCAGGCTGGACAAGGATCTGTGTAACCTGCTCTAGTGGAGGATGTCCTTGCTGACTGCAGGGGGGTTGGACTGGATGACTTTTAGAGGCCACTTCCAACCCAAACCATTTTGTGATTCTACTGATAAGGCTGGAAACTACCCTGAACACTCACACTAAACAAACTAGACATGGGGAGTTTCTTTTATATTGAGGAGATAAAGTTCTTGTGTAGTGAACTGATTTTTAATTTGTTTTTGTCTGGGATGAGGATTCTGAATTTTCACATGTTCAAAACAGGACTTTTACAGATTTAGAGTTACATCACTGTCAGAGTTATTAGGGCTCTATCCCAGAACCAGACAACAGGTAAACTGTTTCACTCATGCCCCCCACCTGGGCATGGTTTGGGCAATCTTTGTCCTATCAAACGCTGATTTCTGCAGGTAGGAGTTTTGGAGGGCCAGTTAGCAAAGCAAGGGGGTTCTGTGGTTTTTTTTTCCTGTCCTCAGTTGTGAGTGCAGGTGGAGTTTCCTGTGTGTTTCTCCAGAAGCTGAGCACTCTCTTGCACTCAATCTTCCTGCTCCTGATGTCACACTTCCAATGAAATAATGACTACGTCCATCATAGAATCACAGAATCAGTCAGGGTTGGAAGGAACCACAAGGATCAGCCAGTTCCAACCCCCCTGCCATGGGCAGGAGCACCTCACTAGCTCAGGCTGTCCAGAGCCTCATCCAGCCTGGCCTTAAGCATGTCCACCACCTCCCTGGGCAGCCCCTTCCAGAGTCTCACCACCCTCATGCTGAAGAACTTCTTCCCAACATCCAGTCTGAATCTCCCCATTTCCAGCTTTGTTCCATTCCCCTCAGTCCTATCACTGCCTGACAGCCTAAAAAGTTCCTCCCCAGCTTTCTTGTAGCCCCCTTCAGATACTGCAAGGCCACAATAAGGTCACCTGGGAGCCTTCTCCTCTCCAGACTGAACAGCCCCAACTCCCTCAGTCTCTCCTCACAGCAGAGCAGCTCCTTTTGGCCCTTCTCTGGATACCTTCCAGCCCCTCTTGTCCCAGGGGCTCCAGAACTGGATGCAGTACTCCAAGTGAGGTCTCACCAGTGAGGAGTAGAGAGGCAGAATCACCTCCCTTGCCCTGCTGCCCACACTTCTCTTGCTGCAGCCCAGGCTGTGGTTGCTCTCTGGGCTGCCAGAGCACACTGACAGCTCACATTGAGCTTCTCATCCACAAGCACCCCCAAGTCCCTCTCCTCAGGGCTCCTGTCCTCAGGGCTGCTCTCAAACCAGTCACTGCCCAGTCTGTATTGGTGCTTGAGATTGCCTCCATCCAGATGCAGAAATCCACTTACATTTCCAGGGAGACCAGCCAGCAGCTTTTCATGCCAAGTAAAACTTGAGGCTATTTATCCTTTTCTTCTCTCCTTCCCTGTTTCATTGCAAGGACACTATTTGTGTTTTGTGAAGTGCTTCTCAGCAGGATGAGGACATTAGTGCCCAACGTCCCAGAGGTTGCTGTGTGGGGAAGATTGTGCCCAGGAGCATCTCCTGGCTCCCTTTGCTTTTCTTCTTCCACCAGGCTCAGAGAAGTTCAGGCTGTGATGATGGTGCACTTCTTTTTCCTGCTGAATGAACATGACATGACCTAATAAAAGGGAATCTTGCAGCATGATGCCATTACCATGCAGATGGTTTGCTGCTGGGGAAAAGCCCTTTGCAGCATTTCTGATTGTCTGTCAAGGGTTTGCCTCTTTTTTTTTTCTTTTTCTTTTTTTTTTTTTCCCTTCCACCCTCCCAATAACAGTGATGTGAAATATTAAATTAAGTGGTAGCAATGTATGAAGCTGTGGTTATCATAAAATATTTACATGCCTGGAGTGTTGTAAGCACACAGTGGAGCCCTAATTAACCATAGGTAGTCTAGAATTATCCCATGGTAATTACCCTAATTGGAACTGGCTCATGATGGGGACTAGAATAGAATTTATTTTGTGTTTAATACTGAAAAATGGAGTTGGCAATTAACTAAAAGCAGCAGCTGCTTCATTTGACTTAAAAAAAAAAAAAATTGCCCTCTCTGAGCCTGTCACAATCTCAGCAGCTTTACAAACAAACCCAATAACCACATCCAGTTTCATAACCTTGTGTCTGTCTCAGCATTATCAATCACTCAGGTGATTAATAACTGTGATGCACAGAGCTCCATCAACAACCATGAAGTCTAAGACACTTGGAGATGCAAAAATCATTTGCTCTGTGAAGCCATCAGAGGAGTTGTGGCAGCAGAGAGAGTGAGAGCACAGGCTGCCTTTAGTGCTCCATCCAGAGATGGATTGATTCCCTGCCTTGGTAAAGCATGATGAGTTTGCAAGCACACTAAATTGAGCAGCAGTGTTGATCTGCTTGAGGATAGAAAGGCTCTGCAGAGACATCTGGGCAGGTTAAATCAATGGGATGAGGTCAACACAATGAAGTTTAACAAGACCAAAGGCTGCGTCCTGCACTTGGGTCACAACAACCCCAGGCTTGGGGCAGAGTGTCTGGAAAGCAGCCTGGGGGAAAAAGATCTGGGGGTGCTGGTGAACAGGACACGAGCCAGCAGTGTGCCCAGGTGGCCAAGAAGGCAAACAGCATCCTGGCCTGGATCAAAAACAGTGTGGCCAGCAGGAGTTGGGCAGTGATGGTGCCCCTGGTCTCAGCACTGCTGAGGCCACAGGTTGAGCACTGGGTTCAGTTCTGGGCAGCACAGCACAGGAAAGACATTGAGGGTCTGGAGAATGTCCAGAGAAGAGCAATGAGGCTGGGGAGGGGTTTGGAGTGCACCAGAGGAAGAGCAGCTGAGGGAGCTGGGCATGTTTAGTGTGGAGAAGAGAAGGCTAAGGGCAGATCTCATTGCTCTCTACAGCTGCTTGAGAGGAGCCTGGAGTGAGTCTGGGGTTGGTCTCTTCTGCCAAGTAATCACAAATAGGATGAGAGGCAATGTGTTGGAGTTGTGCCAGAGGAGGTTTAGGCTGGACATGAGGAAGAACTTCTTTAGTGAAAGAGTGGTGAGGGCTTGGCACAGCCTGCCCAGGGAGGTGCTGGAGTCCCCACTCCTGGAGGTGTTGAAGAAGCCGTAGCTGGAGTGCTCGAGGACATGGTTTAGTGGCCATGGCAGCAATGATCTTAAAGGTCTTTTCCATTCTTAATAATTCTAAGTAATGTTTCTGATGAGGCCTCTCATGCCCTGGGAAATCTTGCAGGTGTAAGATCCTGAGTTATTTGCAAGGAAGTCATCCTAAGCCTATGGAGCTGTTGCAGGCTAAGAGGACCCCTCCCACAGCCAAGACACTTGGCAGTCACCCCAGCTGCTTACTGCCAGGCTCCTGCTAGCTGGAGGGTGCAGTCCTGGGTGCAGTACACTGTGACCATGCCTGTGTGAAGCACTAAACATGGCCAGTGCACAGGAGGGTGACAGTCCTGGCTCCACGCTCAAGTCTTGCCAAGCACTGGAGACAGGC
The DNA here is from genome assembly GCA_013399055.1 of Ramphastos sulfuratus. Taxonomy (NCBI): domain Eukaryota; kingdom Metazoa; phylum Chordata; class Aves; order Piciformes; family Ramphastidae; genus Ramphastos; species Ramphastos sulfuratus. The sequence goes on along the minus strand of WBNM01002452.1, from coordinate 14,738 downwards.
ATGTTTTCATCAGACTAATAAAACTAACGCCTCTTCTCCACTGAGGCTGGCAGAGAAGCACAGGGAAGGAAAGATCACCTGCTCTTGGATACCTTCCTGAGCTGAGATTTCTGGACTAGGCTGAGCCCTGCTGGCCAAGGCTGCAGCCAGGCACACAGCAGCTCTGCTGCTGCTCAGTTGAATAAAGATGTTGCTGTCCTGAGATGCTCAAATGCCCATCTCTGCCCCTCTGTCCCTGCCAGAGAGCCTTGATACCTTACACGCACCAGTGTCAGAGTGCTGAGAATATGGAGGAGCCTTCCAATACCTGCAGGGATCCTCCAGGAAGGCTGCAGGGGGACTTCTCTAAGGGAATGGTTTGAAGCCAACAGAGAGCAGAGTTAGACTGGATCTTAGGAAGGAGTTCTTCAGTGTGAGGTCGGTGAGACTCTGGAATAGGTTGTCCAAGTAGGTTTTGAATACCCCCTCACTGGAGGTGTTCAAGGCCAGGCTGGATGAGACCTTGAGCAGCTGAGTCTAGTTGTGAGGTGTCCCTGCCCATGGCAGGGAGGTTGGAGTAGATGAGCTTGGAGGTCCCTTCCAACCAGAGACATTCTGTGATTCTATGACTTTATGCTCTGGATATTGTTACTTTTGGAGTTGAGGAAGAATTTCTTCAGTGTGAGGGTAGTGAGACTGGAATAGGTTGCCCAGAGAGATTGTGGCTGCCTCCTCCCTGGGAGTGTTCAAGGCCAGGTTGGATGAGTCTAGTTGGGAGGTGTCCCTGCCCACAATGGGGAAGTTGCAATAGGTGATCTGTAAGGTCCCTTCCAACCTAAGCCATTCTGTGATTCTGTGAATAGCTTTACTTGGGGGCTCCTACTGACAGAAGAGGATCTGTAATTGCAGCCTGAGGACAGCACACTGACTCTGTGAGGAATCTCCTGCTTCTAATTTTATTTTCCTATCTGCTTGTAAATGTCATGAAAATTTAAATTAAAAAAAAAATGATGAGAGAAGTGCTGGGTGGTATAAAGCTCTGCCTTAAAAATGGATCTTCTAAGTCATAAATTAATGATTTGTTTTCTCCTCCTGGTTTGCCTGACAGAATCAGGAACAGTTTGCTTTTGCTGAGAGTGGAAATGCCTCCAATGAAACGATCTTTTGGAAACAGAAGGATGCAAGAAGAAAACATCCAAGCAGCCTGTGGCAGTGTGCAGGCTGCTGCAGACAGAAGGAAAGTGCACTAAATGAAATACAGCTTGGAGGGCAAACACATCTGGCATGTTCTTACTGTCTCTACTACACAACATGCCCTCAGCTGGTGAGCTCTCCACAATTCATCAAAACCTTCCTGCTAAAAGGTTTCAGCCTTCCTGCTAAAAGCATCACCTACCTACCCTTCTCTCAGCTCTGTGACTCTCAATGTTCTCAGCTCCTCAGGCCATGCTCTTCTGTGCTTTTTTCCCTCCCCCGGCAATTACACTGCCACATCTGAAGGGAAACTTGGTACTGCTGGTTGTGAGCAAGGACAACTGTGAAAAGCAAGACAAGAAAGAATGTGGAGATATGCCTCAGCAGCACTTCCAAAAGCAAATGCATCATTATACCTTGGAGGCAGTGGACAAGATGGCTTTTAGTCAGAGTCAGTCCTGTAAGTAAATCCTGTACCTCTGGTAAAAGTTTTCTGATTATCGTAGAAATCAAGTCTGTCTAAAGCACTTTTCTCTGATCTGCAAACATCTCCAAGTTGGATGCTAGCAAAATATTTGTGGCTAGACCATAGAATGGTCTGGGTTGGAAGAGACCTCCAAGGGTCATCCAGTCCAACCCCCCTGCAGTCAGCAGGGGGGACATCCTCCACTAGATCAGGTTGCTCACAGGCTTGTCCGGCCTTACCTTGAAGATCTTCAGGGACGAGGCCTCAACTACCTCCCTAGGCAGCCTGTTGCAGTGTTCCAGCACCCTCCTGGTGCAGAACTTGTTCCTCACAGCCAATCTCAAGCTGCTCTGCTCTCATCTCAAGCCATCGTCCTTGTCCTGTCCCTGCAGGCCTTTGCAAACAGTCCCTCTACATTCTTCCTNCCCACCAGGGGACTGGAGAGGCTCTTTTCTCCTGCACATAGTCTCTCTGGATTTCTGGGGCTGCATTACAGTATCAGACAATACCCAAAGCAGGGTGGGNGCAGGCTGCTCTGAGGTCTGCCTATTGTAACAGTTAAGTATGAGTGTGAGATTGTATTTTGAAAATTAATATGGTTTATTAATTGTGTTATTCACAAACTCACTACCAACCAGTGTTTTTCAATAATAATCCGCTCTTAGCATGATCATGAAAACATTATACAGAGGGAGTTAAAGAGGGAATCTAGAACACTTGAGAAACATAACTAGCAACAATATAACATTAAACTTAAAACTGGAAAGAGATTATAGCAACAATATAACAAAGATTTAACTTAAACCTGGAAAGAGGTTCTTAAACCTGGAAAGAGGTTCTAGCAACAATATAACAAACATTAAACTTAAAACTGGAAAGAGGTTTTTAAAACTGGAAAGAGGTTATAGCAACAATATAACAAACATTAAACTTAAACCTGGAAAGAGGTTATAGCAACAATATAACAAACATTAAACTTAAAACTGGAAAGAAGTTCTTAGTTTCAGTTGCCCACCAGGGGACTGGAGAGGCTCTTTTCTCCTGCACATAGTCTCTCTGGATTTCTGGGGCTGCATTACAGTATCAGACAATACCCAAAGCAGGGTGGGGGGGTTGCTGTTGGCGGTCTCAAAGCTGTTAGAGGCTTTGGAGTTTTCCCAGGCTCTTTTCTCAGGAAGCTGGGGGTCTAGCACAGCCTCTGACCTGGTTCCTCTTGACTCCCAATTCAGCAGAAGAGTTGCAGAGGAGCAGGCAGAATGCAATAAGGCAGCGGCGCAGAGGGCACATTGAGGCAGAAGCAGCAATGGCAGCAGCAGCCCCCTTGTGTTAGCTGCTCATCTCTTTTATCCATGCAGCCCGAGTCTAAGGAGCCTTTGGACATAGATTAGCCAATCAAGGTGGCACTTTGACAAGCTTGACCATATTAGGTGAAGCCAGGGCTTTTGCTTTCCTTTCCCATGGTTGCTTCCCCCAGCACAGAAGGAGGGGCACATGTCTGGGCAAGCCAGGACATGTGCAGGCCTGTTTTGTACCTATTGAGGCCTACCACGGCACTGGAGCCTTCTCTTCTCCAAACTGCACGCCTCCAGCTCACTCAGCCTGTCCTCATAGCAGAGGTGCTCCAGCCACCTGATTGTCTTTGTGTTCATCCTCTGGACCCACTCCATCAGGTCCATGTCCTTCCTGCGCTGAGGGCTCCAGAGCTGGATGCAGCACTGCAGGTGAGGTCTCACCAGAGCAGAGTGGCAGGATCCTCTCTCTCTTCCTCTGGCCATGCTGCTTTAGATGCAGCCCAGGCTGCCAGTGGCCTTCTGGGCTGCAAGTGCGCACTGTTGGCTCCTGTCCAGCTTCTCATCCACCAGCCACTCCAAGCCATTTTCTGCAGGGCTGCTCTATCTGCCTGTAGTTATTCCTGGGAAAAGGAGGTAGGGCTACAGCACAAGGAGGGTGTTGGTGGGGTTTTTCTACCTCTGCATGGTGGTTGTCTGAGGGTCTCAAGACAACCAGGAGGGGAAATATGTTTGTCTCATCAGGAGAATTAGACTTGAGTTTTATAATGACCTTCACTCTTCCTCCAGCCTCCTCCCAAAATATCTTGGGAGTTTAATTTTTGAAGCTGAAGCAAGGCATACTGGAGGAAAAGATCATATGATCTTTTGCTTGTTGGGATCTCAGTAGGAAGGTGACAGACACCTAGTTGGAGAAAGAGCAAAAAAGGGCAAAGCTGTGTGCAGAGAGCAGTTATGGCCTCTGCTGCAAAATGAGGGCTGTCTTGCAGAGAGCTATAGAACTTGGAGTGGAAGAAAGCAGGTACCACAAAAATTATCTTTTTGTTCACCCTTACCTTATCAACTTGTTTCTGTTTCTTGTACTGTCCCTTATCTGAAGCAGCTTAGGACTTTTCGCTGTCAAACTCTTGCTCTCAAGTGTCTTCCAGCAGACCTCAGCGCGATGTAACTGGCACACGACATCCTGATAAGGCTCCCCAAGGGAAGGAGACTGTCCAAGTAGCTTCATTGCCAAAGAGAGATAGGAAGTGATCTGTCACATCAACCCCCTTCAGTTGTGTTGTCCAAGATGTTTATGTTTTTATGAAGGAGCCAGCTTACTTAGTAAGCCTCTGGTTTTAGGTCTGTGCTAGCAGCCCTTGGGAATTTATACTGAGGATGGAGATGAAGGTCTGCTAAGGTGAAGCTCTGTGTAGCCAGAATGGGGTTGGCTTCCTGACCAATACTCCCACAGAGGCTGCAGACACAGTTTATGAGCAGTGTGAATTGTCCCGAAAACCTAAATACATTCACTTGATACTTCTTCTCTTTGCTTGTTTTTGAAATACCCAAAGTTCATTAGCTTGGACAGGCATCAATGGCATTTTCTGAACTCGTCCCTCTTCAATGCTGGATAATGTATATGGAACAAATACAAAGGCAAAGAGGCAAAAATGAACACAGTGTTTACAGGATTGTTCAAAAAAACCCTCTATTAAACTAGAAGGAGGTTCAGGTAAAATGTCCTTCAGGATTACATAGCAAAGGGCAATGCCACTCACAAGTTTTTCACTCTAGTTCTCCACAAGCTAATTCTGAATCTAGAAGGGACCTGATCATCACAGCATGACCCTGCCTTCATTCATTATCCTTCCTAAACAATGTGTGCTTATATTTGCAGCAAAAGTCTCCTTGCTCACTTGGCGATGCCCTGCTCCAATATCCACTATTAACTAAGGGCTAGTCTGAGCATTTCCCTGCTGAGGAAAGGCTGAGGGAGGTGGGAGAAGAGACTGAGAGCTGACCTCACTCATGTTTATAAAGATATGAGGGGTGAGTGACAGGAGGACAGAGCCAGGCTCTGCTCAGGGATGTCCAAAGACAGGACAAGGGGCACTGGGTGCAAGCTGGAGCAGAGGAGGATCTGCATGAACATAGGGAAAATTTTTTCCACTGTGAGCATGCCAGAGCCTTGGAGCAGGCTGCCTGAAAAGGTTGTGGAGTCTCCTTCTCTGTAGGCATTCCAAACCCACCTGCATACATTCTTGTGTGACCTGCTCTAGGTGCTCCTGCTCTGACAGGAGGTTGGACTAGATGATCTCTGGAGGTCCCTTCCAACCCGTAATGTTCTGTGATTCTGTGATTTTGCATTGTGCCATATAAACATCAACTTCATTTCCCCACCAACCTCTGCCCCGTTTCTTTTGAAATAAATGTACCTGTTCACTAATTGCCAAGCTGACATTTAGATTTTGCTTTTTATTTTGAAATAGAAATGCATTTTTCACTGCTCTGGTCTGCTAGAAAAAAAAAAAAAGAAATCAACAAAACCCTCCAACCTCATGTTTTTTATGGGCTCAGACACATTGTTAAACCAATTCAGTTGTTGCCGCTGCATTCCCGGTTTTCCTTAAGTTATTAATTTGTTCCAGCACTCTTTCTTTTGGCAGGAAACTCACTTACATAAACTGTTGGATCAGCTTTTCACTGGTTTTGAACCCAGTGATTTTTTTACTTCAGCAAAACAGAAAGAGCTGAGTCATGAGAGTTTTCAGCTTAGAAATATTTCTTCTCCTTCAGGATTTTAGGTGTCCCTTAACTCCCCCGTGGGTGGAGACATTTAGTGCTTTGCAACATTGACTTGCTAAAGCAGAGATACTCCTGTAGCCTTGTCCAGCTTCCAAGGAGCTGTGATGCTGCAGTGTCATTCCCATCTGTCCTCTGCTTCTCCCTCTGAAGTTTTTTTTTGTTGCAGTGAAGGCATTGGTTTCCTTGGAATGAGTTGCAAAACCTACCCCTCCCTCTGCCACAAACATCCCCCCGCATGCAACGCAGCTCATTTCTCAGAAGGCTTCTCTTGCTTTTTAGTGGCCAAGTGAAATGCTGCTCATCACCACTGGGTGTTTCAGGTGAATGAAAGCCAACCTGACAGTTCCATCATTTTCTGATTTCATAGAATCAGTCAGGGTTGGAAGGGACCACAAAGATCAGCCAGTTCCAACCCCCCTGTCATGGGCAGGGACACCTCACACTAGATCAGGCTGGCCAGAGCCTCATCCAGCCTGATCTTAAACACCTCCAGGGATGAGGCTTCCACCACCTCCCTGGGCAGCCCCTTCCAGGCTCTCACCACCCTCATGCTGAAGAACTTCTTCCTAACATCCAATCTGAATCTCCCCATTTCCAGCTTTGTTTCACTCCCCCCAGTCCCATCACTACCTGACAGCCATAAAGTCCCTCCCTAGTTTTCTTGTAGGCCCCTTCAGATCCTGCAAGGCCACAATAAGGTCACCTGGGAGCCTTCTCCTCTCCAGACTGAACAGCCCCAACTCCCTCAGTCTCTCCTCACAGCAGTGCAGCTCCATCTCTCTGAGCATCCTTGTGGCCCTTCTCTGAGCACCTTCCAGCACCTCAATATCTTTCTTGTCCTGGATGCAGTACTCGAGGTGGGGTCTCACCAGTGGGGAGCAGGGGGGCAGGATCACTTCCCTCGCCCTGCTGCCCACACTTGTCTTGCTGCAGCCCAGGCTGTGGTTGCTCTCTGGGCTGCCAGAGCACACTGACAGCTCACATTGAGCTTCTCATCCACCAGCACCCCCAAGTCTCTCTCCTCAGGGCTGTCCCTGCCCAGTCTGCATTGGTGCTTGGGATTGCCCTGACCCAGCTGCAGGACCTTGCACTTGGTCTCGTTGAACTTCATGAGGTTGGCTTCTGCCCACCTCTGCAGCCTGTCAAGGTCCCTCTGGATGGATCCTTCCCTCCAGCTCTTGGCTGCACCACACAGCTTGGTGTTGTTGGCAAACTTGCTGAAGGTGGACTCAGTGCCACTGTTTATGTCACCCACAAATATTCCATGGTTTTCCATGAGTGAGTAATGCCTGGCAGGTGAGGTTTCTGATTCATTTCAGTTGTTAGGTGGCATTGCTCACGGCGACTCCTTCTGTGCTTTGGTTGCAAAGACTGGAAGGGAAATTTGTAACCACCAAGGAAAATATTTATTAAAATTGTAATCCCACAATAGCTTAGAATTTTTTTCCCTTGTTGGGTTTCCTTCTAAAGCAGTACAAGGCAATGGAAAATGTAGTCCCCTGCAATAAGTACTGCAGCAAAGCAAACCTTGAACTGCTCTTGAAAACCTTTAGTGATTCCTGTGAGGACAGGCTGAGACAGTTGGGGCTGTTCAGTCTGGAGAAGAGAAGGCTCCGAGGAGACCTTATTGTGGCCTTCTAGTATCTGAACTACAAGAAAGCTGGGGAGGGACATTTTAGGCTGTCAGGTAGTGATAGGACTGGGGGGAGTGGAACAAAGCTGGAGGAGGACACATGTAGCTTAGAGGTTAGGAAGAAGTTGTTCAGCATGAGGGTGGTGAGAGCCTGGAAGGGGTTGCCCAGGGAGGTGGTGGAAGCCTCATCCCTGGGAGTTTTTAAGGCCAGGCTGGATGTGGCTGTGGGCAATCTGATCTAGTGTGAGGTGTCCCTGCCCAAGGCAGGGGAGTTGGGACTGGCTGGTCCTTGAGGTCCTTTCCACCCCTGACAGTTCTGTGATTCTCTTATGGAGCTTGTTAACTGTAATGATGATGCTAAGCAATTCACATTGCTCTATCTCACTGATATCAAACTTAACTGCAAAGCTCTCTCGGGTGGGGGCGAGGGGGTTTTCACACTTCTGTTCACCTCAGCAGATCCAGACACTGTATGGAAAATCTGAATTCTCTGAGAAAGCCCTTGTGAAAACCTTGTGTCCCTGTAGCCAGGCTGAGCTCTGTCTCCACCTTTTCAGAGGACAATTGTTTCTTTCTTTCATGTTCAGAAGATTTCAGTCTTAAGATGAACTTGTTTCCAGGCTTCAGATGTCCTTTACAGGATCCATCCTGAAAGCCGGAGGATAAAACTGCCTGGATGTGTTCCTGTGTAACCTGCTGTAGGTGTTCCTGCTCTGGTAGGGGGGATTGGATTGAATGATCTTTCCAGGTCCCTTCCAACCTATGACATTGTGTGATTCTGTGATTCTCAGCTAATGTCTCAGTTATGTGTTGATAGCTGTTGAACGTGGTCTGCTGGACACAACTGTGTTATCAAAATGTCCTTACCTAACAGTTGCTAGAGCTGTGAAGGCAAAAGGAAAATATGCATAGCACCACAGAATGTTAGGAGTTGGAAGGGACCTCCAAAGATCATTGAATCCAACCCCCCTGCCAGAGCAGGCACATGTAGGGTAGGTCACACAGCAACACAGCCAGGTGGGTTGGGAATGTTTGCAGTGAGGAAGACTCCACAACCTCTCTGGGCAGCCTGCTCCAGGGCTCTGGCACACTCACATGGAAAAAAGCTTCCCCTCCTGTTCCTGTGGCACTTCCTCTGCTCCAGCTTGCCCCCAGTGCCCCTTGTGCTGCCCTTGGCCACCCCTGAGCACAGCCTGGCTGCGTCCTCCTGACACTGCCCTGCACATCTTTAGCACAGCACTGAGGGCAGCCCTCAGGCTCCTCTGCTGCCAGCTCCCAGCCCCAGCTCCCTCAGCCTGGCCTCACAGGAGATGTTCACTGCCTGCAGCAGCTCTGGGCCTCTGGGCTGCACTCTCATAGGCAGTTCCCCAAGGTCTGTCTTGACCTGAGGGGCCCAGAACTGGACATAACATTCCAGATGTGCCCCAACCTAGGGCAGAGCAGAGCAGGAGGAGAACCTCTCTCAAGACATGTGACTTATAGCCTTGCCTGGGTTTCTATTGCTGCTACCATTCCAGAGAGCCTCCTGCCTTAACTCCATTTTGGTTCTAACCCAGCTGCACTTTCCTGCCTGATTCCTTATCTAAGCAATTTGACTTCTGTGCATCTCCATTTCCCGGTCTGGAGCATGACAATGACAACCTTAGCTGCATTAAACCAGACTTCTAAAATGATGCAGGCATCTGAAGGGGCAGAGCAGCATGTAGCAGAGTTTTCAAAAGAGCCCAGGTAACTAACATCTGCTGGAGTGAATCACAGTGAATCACTTTGGGTGCTTGCTGCTCAAAGAAATGGGGCTCAGCTCCTGTAGGTTGTGTGAAAGGAGTCTGCATGAAGATGAAGCTTTGGCTCTTTCTTCTTGCAAACACAGATGAGTAATTTTTTTTTATTTTTTTTTTTTTTTATATATATATAAAGTGAGACTGCTTTAGCTGGAGTTTTTCACTGAAATGAACTATATGCAGAGGGTGAGATCTCTGTTGTAGGAATCAAATCTGTCTAACGTACTTTCCTCTGGTTTGCAAATACCTCAAAGTCACAGAATCACAGAAACATGCAGGTTGGCAAAGCCCCTCAGGATCACCAAGTCCAGCCTAGAACCCTCCTCTACAAGATCCACCTTAAACCATATCCTTAAGCACTACATCCAAATGACCCTTAAACACATCCAGGGTTGGTGACTCCACCACCTCCCTGGGCAGCTCACTCCACTGCCTGACCATTCTCTCCATGGAAAACTTTTTCCTAAGTGAGATGTTAGCAAATACTTGTGGCTAGATCATAGAATGGTTTGAGTGAAAAGGTCATCCAGTCCAACCCCACTGCAGTCAGCAGGGACATCCTCCACCTGATCAGGTTCCTCAGAGCTTTGGGCAGACTGACCTTGAAGATATTCAGGGATGAGAATCATAGAATCTTAAAATCAACCAGGTTGGAAGAGACCTCCAAGCTCATCCAGCCCAACCTATCACCCAGCCCCAGCCAATCAACCAGACCATGGCACTAAGTGCCCCATCCAGGCTTTGCTTCAACACCTCCAGGCACAGTGACTCCACCACCTCCCTGGGCAGCCCATTCCAATGCCAAT
>WBNM01002450.1:67701-106953 GCA_013399055.1 Ramphastos sulfuratus | reverse complement strand
GCTGACCCCCAACCCCAAGGAGGTCGGTGGCATCTCGCTGGCCTAGGGCCAGCATCCCCTTCCCTTGGTGACAGCAGTGGCACCACGGCACGGGGCCGTTGTGCGCCCCCTTACCACCCTGTGCCAGCAGGTGGAGGAGGTCTTCACCCTACCCTTGGCCCACCTGCTGCGTGAGGAGAACCAGGGCTACACTCACTTCCGTGGCTCCAGCGGCCGCTACGGCTACACCCTGCCAGTCTTCCTCAACGGCCCTCACCGCGTGTGGGGGCTGACAGCCATCATCACCGACCTAACCCTGGAGCTGCTGGCCCCTGCCCACTACCGCAGGAAGACCTGCGTACCAGCAGCAAGCCCCTCACCACGGCCACCTGAGGGCACCTCAGCCTGACACAGAGCGGACAGGGTGGCCCTAGGTGCCAAGGTGGTGAGTTCTACAAAGTGGAGATGTTCCCATGTGGTGGATGGCCACCTTCTTTTGGACACTGTCTTCCGACTACCTTCTTCTGGGCCACTGTCCCTGCACACGTGAAGAAGCCAACGCAAGCTGCAGCCCCCAGTGCTGTCACATGCTGTGACTTAGTAAAAAGCCATGTTTGAAACCACTTCTGCCAGGGCTTCCAAGTCCTAGCACGTGGCTGCCTCCCTGTGCCAGCACTGCGAGTATTGGGGATGTGACAGCTGTCCCCTCCTGGCACCAGTCCAGGCTGCTGTAGTGGTGGCCCCAGGGAGAGACACAGACCTGTGTAACTCTGTGGTTGCTTGGTGCTGCCACAGTCACCAGTCCCAAAGAGGGGACATGGAGCCAGAATCTCCTCCTGGGTGGTGCATTCAGATCCTGAGGTTGATCCTCCTGATCCCTAGGGATCTCCCTGCTTCCTGGAGATCCCCCCAGGCCATGGTGTTCTCCACAATTCTTGGAGATCCCCCAATTCCTGGAGAGGAGACCCAGAGCCCCACCCCCCACCCCCAGCAGCCCCTTCCCACCATTTCATATCCACAGCCAACTCCAGCAGTGAGAGGAGCCCATCAGGACAGACATGTTTATTGAGGACCCCACAATTTGCTCACAGAAGTCCTCACAATAACACCCCAAAAAGCCCCCACCAGGGGCAGGGCCCCCACCAGCCCCTTATGCTGATGCTGCTCGAGCTTTGGCTTCACCATAGCGCCGCATCCTCTCCTCCAGCTCAGGGCGGAAGTGGCGGATGAGACCCTGCAGGAAGCAAAGGGGATGGGTTAAGGGGGAAAAGGCTGTTGGAATGCCCTCCCCTCCAGATACCACCACCACCTCGCACCTGCACGGGCCAGGCTGCCCCATCACCCAGGGCGCAGATGGTGTGGCCCTCGATCTGCTTGCTGATCTCCCACAGTGCGTCGATCTCTGCCACCTGTGCGTTGCCCTGCACGAACCGTGCCATCACCTTGTTCATCCAGTCAACACCTATGGGGATGGACAAACTGTGAGAGGACCCATGGTGTGACACCCCCCTGCTCACCCAAACCCTGCCCCATAGCACCCTGCCCACACCAGCTCTATGCTCACCTCCCCAACATGGGGTGCACTGCCCCACAACCACCAGCAGAGGTCCCAGTGAGGGCCTCATGGAAGGGCAGCATCAAGGGTATCCAGACCCTGGGGAAATCTCCTAGTCTCTGGGGTGATCCCTGCTTTCTGGAGGTCCCCCAATCCATGGGCAAGCAGAACCCTGAGGCCCCCCAGCATTCTATTCCTGCCGTTTTATGCCCATAGCCAGCTCCATCAGCATTTACTGAGGACCCTTGATCTGCCCCATGACCCCCCAAGAGCTCAGCTCACAGTTCCCCTGCCCACTCCAGCTTCCTGCTCACCTTCCCGGCACGGGGTGCACTGCCCGCAGCTCTCATGCTTGTAGAACTCAATGAGGCGAGCGATGGCTTTAACAATGTCGGTCTGGGGGGGGAAAGGAGGGTGAAGAAGATGAGGAGGGACCCACCACAGCATGGGTGGGAGCAGGGAAGGGGCTCCCCCCTTACTGATTTATCCATGACGATGACAGCAGCTGTGCCAAGCCCACTCTGTGCCTGCACCAAAGAGTCGAAGTCCATCAGCACGGTCTCACACACTGACTTGGGCAGCAGTGGCGTGGAGGAGCCCCCCGGGATGACAGCCAGCAGGTTGTCCCAACCCCCACGGACACCTCCTGCCAGAGGTGAGGAGGAGACAGAACAGGGCTGAGAGCCAGGCCCAGTGCTGGCCTAGCATGGCTTGGTGGAGGTGTGCCTGGCGCTCACCAGCGTGTTTCTCGATGAGCTCCTTCAGCGGCACCGACATCTCCTCCTCCACTGTGCAGGGGGTGTTGACGTGCCCAGAGATGTTGAAGAGTTTGGTGCCCGAGTTGCGCTCCCGCCCGAAGCTGGCGAACCAGGCACCTCCCCGCCGGCAAATGGTGGGGGCCACGGACACTGTCTCCACGTTGGCCACCGTGGTGGGACAGCCAAAGACACCTGGGAGCAGCAGGAGCTCTCAATGACTAGCTAAGCCCTGCAGCAGGAGGGTGGCTTGGGGACAACTGGGTTTGTCTGGTCACCACCATTTCGGGGAGGCCTTCTGGTGGCCTTTCAGTGCTTGAGGAGTCTGAGAAGAAAGCTAGGGACAGACTTTTGAGCAGGGCCTGTTGCGACAGAACGAGGGGTGATGGCTCGGAACTAAAAGAGGAAGACAGACTGGAGAGAAAGAAGAAATTCTTGACACTGAGGGTGGTGAGAGCCTGTCCCAGCTTGCCCAGAGAGATGGGAGATGTTCCATCCCTGGAACCATTGCAGGTCAGATTGCTTTGGGCTCTGAGGAACCTGCTGTAGTTGAAGATATCCTTGGAGGTGTTCAAGAAATGTGTGGACAGAGCCCTCAGTGGTCTTCGGTTAAAGGTTGGACTCGGTGATCTTAAAGGTCTTTTCCAAGCCTAACAATTCAATGACTGCTGCAGGGGGCTTGGTCTAGATAACCTTTAAGGTCCCTCCCACCCAAAATATTCAGTTATTCTATTATTTTTATCTAGTTGCCACCAGAGAATTGTTTGGGTTGGAAAAGCCCTCTAAGATCATTTGGCCCAACCATCAACCTAAAAACACCAAGGCCACTAAACCATGTCCCCAAGTGCCACATCCACTCACTTCTTGAACACCTCCAGGGATAGTGACTCCACCACCTCCCTGGGCAGCCTGTTCCAAAGCCTGATCACTCTTGCAGCAAAGGAATTGTTCCTCATGTCCAATCTAAACCTGTCCTAGCACAATTTCAAGCCATTACCTCTTGTTCTGCCACCTGCTCCTAGGAAAATGTTGTCCTGTTCTTAGGCAGCAGCTAGAAATAAAACCTCATACCCCCAAGGAGAGGGTCATGGCCATACCCACATCAGCAGGGAAGGGTGGCTTCAGGCGTGGCTTGCCCTGCTTGCCCTCGATGGACTCGATTAGCGCCGTCTCCTCCCCACAGATGTAAGCTCCAGCTCCCCTCACCACGAAGACATCGAAGGCGTACCCTGAGCCACAGGCGTCGCGCCCCAGCAGTCCGGCCTCGTATGCCTCCCGGATGGCCACCTACAATGGGGAGGGGACAAGCAAGTCATAGAACCATGGAACTGTTTAGGTTGGAAAAGCCCTCTAAAATCATCAAGTCCAACCGGCAATCCAATACTACCAAGGCCACTAAACCATGTCCCCAAGTGCCATGCCCACATGTTTCTTCAACACCTCCAGGGCTGGTGACTCCACCACCTCACTGGGCAGCCTGTTCCAGTGCCTGACCACCCCTGCAGCTAACACATTTTTCCAAACGTCCAGCCTCAATTGGGTATTAGGAGCTCTCCACTGGTGGGGTGTCCCACCCCTCGCAAACCTTGTCCCTGGTGCTCACCTGGAGGTTGGAGGCCTCGTTGTAGAACTCGCCACGGATGTAGATGTAGGCGGCGCGGGCACCCATGGCACGTCCGGCCACCAGGCAGCCCTCCACCAGCTTGTGGGGGTCGTGCCGCATGATCTCCCGGTCCTTGCAGGTACCCGGTTCCCCCTCGTCCGCGTTCACCACCAGGTACTTAGGTCTGGGGAGGACGTTGACAAGGTGATACTAGGGTTCCCCACTCCCGTCAGGATCAGCGATGTGGTGGTACCGGTGCCGGTCCGGGTCTCACCTGCCGTCCGGGGGTTTGTTCATGAAACTCCACTTGAGGCCGGTGGGGAAACCGGCTCCACCGCGACCTCGCAGCCCCGAGGCCTTGATCTCACCGAGGATCCAGTCCACCCCCTTGAGCAGGATCTCCTTCGTCTTGTACCAGTCGCCGCGACGAAGGGCGCCCTGCAGGCTGCGGGCACGGCACAGCTGGTGGCACCGGGACGGGCAACATTTAGCCGCGTCGTACCTCGCTCCCCACCCACCTTCCCTTCCCTTACCGCCATTCATGACGCCCATAGAGGTTGGTGAAGATCCGGTCTTCATCCCGCAGCGACCCGAACTGCGTCTTCTTGGGCGCTGTCTACAGGGACACAAGGACTCAACACCAGTAACACCGGTACCGGCACGAGCCATCCTGGATCGCGCCGCCGCTCCTTCCCGACTTCATCCCCACTCACCGAGAAGGGAGCAGCAGGCAGGCGCCGTAGCGCCAGCAGCTGTCGTGAAGCCATAGTGGGGAGGGACGGGCACCAGGACCACCGGGGCCGGACCACCGTCACCTTCAGGCGCCCCCACAGCGGCGCGGCAGTGGTGACGTCATCACCGAGCGCCAGCGGCGAGGCACAGCAGTCATGCACAAGCGGTAGGGGGCAGTGTAGGAGGCGTGGCCATACGGGGAGGACGTATCACAGCGCAGGGGCGTGGCCAATCAGCAGATCACGAGTCGGGGGCGTGGCCCTGTGGTATGGAGGCGTGGTCGGGTGCGTAATCTCTTGGGTAGGGCGTGGCCAGCCTGGCCCCGCGCCCGCGCTGCCACGTGCTCCGCGCCCCGGCCCGGCTCGGGTGTCGGGAGATGTAACCGGAGGCCTCCGGTGCCCTCCCCTGCTGCCCCCCTCGATGCCCCCTGGGGCGTCTCGTTCTCAATCCTCTCCTAGTGTCCCGGGGGGGGCCGAACCGCCCTGACCCACCCCAGGCCTTTCTCCCGATGCGGGCCTACGTTAATCACACCACCTCCAGCGACGGCCTCGCCTCAGCGAGGGAGCACCGGACTGGGGGGATCCGGTTTCCATCCCCGCCAGCCCCAGCTCCATCTCCCCATCGCCTGGGCTCCACAGGGAGCAGTGGGACAGGGCAACAGGCACCATGTTCTTCCTCTTTCGTGGGCCACAGCGGCGGAGTACTGGCAGCCCTGTGCCCCCGGCATGCCGGCGCACCTCCCATTCCCTTGGTCCTGGTAAACGAGGTGGACGCTGCTTGTGCCTGACTCTGCGACGTGGGAGACAGGGGGGCTCCAGCACCCGTGGCACCTCGGGGAGACAAGGGCAGCCCAGCCACGGTGGTGTGGCCCCCATGGAGCATCGGTGGGGTGTGGAGGAGACGGGACTCCAGCTGCACCCTACTTTTGGGCAGGTAATGGATGACGGCGGGGGGAGAGGTCTGGGGTACACTAGGGCTGGTGGGTGCCTGAGTGCCCTCCATGGGGAGGCTGTGGGGCCAAGGAACAGCTGGGTGGCTGCCCACATCTGGAACAGAGCGGCCGAGCAGGGAATAATCCGTAGGATTAAGGCGTGCAGCGGGCACGATGCCCCCCCGCCGCCTGCCCTGCATATCCCCAGATATTCCATAAAAACCTCAAATCCCCACGCAGCCACGGCTGATTTCACACACCCACCGCCTCCAGCCACGGCCCTGGTTTGCCCCGGTGGGGGCTCTGTGCCAGCTGGCCCCCCAGGGCCAGGCATGCCCTACAGCATTGGGGCAGCCCCCAGCCATGGGCAACTGCACCAAGACCCCTGAGCGGAGGCTCACGAAGGTAAGGCCTTCTGTAGGGGGAGTGTAGGAGGAGGGTGAGGAGGAAGGGACCCCCGGTGTGGACCTCCTCCTACCTCACCGCTGATGCTTGTTTTCTCTGCAGGATGGGAAGCCACATTCTGGCCCCACAACACCAGGTGCTGGGGACGCTGAGGAGGGGGCAGAGGCAGCACAGTCCCCCCCGCTGCAGAACTACTCAGTGCTGCAAGGGCTGGTGGGGCCAGCTTGCATCTTCCTGCGGCAGAGCATTGCCATCACCCAGCTGGTACGTGCCTGTCCCCTCCCTGAGTGCCTGCTGCACTGGGCACCATGCAGACAGGGATTTAGGGCAGGATCCATGAGGGGATCTATGAGAGAAGGATCCCTCCTTAAGTTCTTCCTGTTTTTCTGTTTCCCAGGACCGGGAGCTGCGGCCTGAGGAGATCGAAGGTGAGGTGCTGTGACCTTTGGTGATGGGGACAAGGGTGTCTTTGCCCTCGTGGGTGACAGTGATGGGGTGCTGTTGGTGACACTGTGCCTATCACCCACAGAGCTGAAGCAGGCATTCCGGGAATTTGACAAGGACCGTGACGGATACATCAGCTACAAGGACCTGGGCGAGTGCATGAGGACCATGGGCTACATGCCCACCGAGATGGAGCTCATTGAGCTGTCCCAGCAGATCAGTAGGTGGCAAGCATGGGGGGGGTTCCCCACTGCACTGCTCCAGCGGCTGGATCTGACATTGACCATCCCTGTCCACCCAGTCTGGTGACAGCCTCTTTCTCCCACAGCTGGTGGAAAAGTGGACTTTGATGATTTTGTGGACCTGATGGGCCCCAAGATGCTGGCAGAGACAGCAGACATGATCGGCATCAAGGAGCTGCGCGACGCCTTCCGTGAGGTGAGAGGACTGCCTAGAGAGGTGGTGGAGTCTCTGTCTCTGGAGACATTCCAAACCTGCTTGGACATGTTTGTGTGTGTCCTTCTCTAGGTGACCCTGCCTGGGCAGGGGGGTTGGACTCGATGATCTCCAGAGGTCTCTTCCAACCCCTACCACACTGTGATTTTGTGCTGGGGATGTGGGGCAGGGGATAGGGGACAGCCCTATGATGGCTTGAAGGTGGCCATCAACGATTGGGGATTTGCCCTGCAGTTTGACACCAACGGAGACGGGCAGATCAGCATGGCAGAGCTGCGGGAGGCCATGCGCAAACTGCTGGGGCAGCAGCTCAACTACCGGGAAGTGGATGAGATCCTCAAGGACGTGGATCTCAATGGTGATGGCCTGGTGGACTTTGAAGGTAGGGATCAGGGAAGGGGCTGGGAATGTCTTCAGGAATATTTGGGATGTTCTCTATGTGTTCTTCTGCTGGCAGAGTTTGTGAGGATGATGTCACGCTGAGGATGGCCAAGCCAAGATAGGACCCGAGCCCCCACCATGCCTTATGAAGAGGAGGGGGACACAGAGGAGATGACCAGTTCCAGCTGGGACCATGCCAGTGCAGCACACTGCCCGAGCCCCAGGGTGAAGGTCCTCACTTGGTCAGTGCCAGAGGTGCTCAAGCTCACCCTCGGCCATGCACCGAGGTCCAACTGCAGCATGAGATGATGCCGGGCCCCTTTTTGGCACAGATTTGGCCACGCTTTGGCCACTCTTGCCCTGACCTTTCCTCCTCCTGCTCTCTTCCCACCTTGACCTCCTCCCAAAACTTGCAGACTGGTCTCCATCCCTCCAACTGCTTCCCAGCTCCATTGGCTCATCCCCCCCCATCTCAATCCCACCCCCATACTCCAGGCCAAGCCCCTTGCTCCCTCCATGCTGGGATTTAGGGCTGACCCTCCAGTGCGACCCACCACCTAGCCCTCTTACCACCTCTGACAAACCCCAGACCCTGCTTGGTCCTGCCCAGTGCCAGTGAAGCATTGTCCCTTGGCTGCTGGGGCCCTCACGGATGTATCCCAGCACTGGAGAGCCTACTCAGGGATCCAGCATCCTGGCCAGGGAATTGAGTGTTACTAGACCCTGTGGGCTGGGAAATGGAGCACGGGGAGTCTGAACCAGCTTATTTTTTTCAGTCTTTGCCCTTTTGAAACGAAAAACTCTCTGGAGGGATTTTTTGGGTGGTTTTATGTTGAGCTTAAAGAGAACTTGGTCATTTTCAGTTGTGTGTGTGCTTCCCCCCAAGTAATTTCACTGAATACAGTGACTGCTTTGTCCCTTCCCTTGGGTACAACAACCACTGTGAACCCCTTCCCCAGGTACAACAACCCCCCTGTGTCCCCCCCAATTGGTACCCCCACAATCACTGTCTGTCCCCCAACCCTGTACCTCCTCATCCCCATGTCTCTCCATAGCACCCCTGTCCCGGGAAGTTGCTGTGCCCCCACACTCACCTTTCCCACATGGAGTCAAGACCCCTCGGTCACCCTCTCATCTCCTCATCGGGGTGCCATGGTGCGGGGGAGCAGCACAGGGGCTGGTGGGGCCGGGCTGGGTTGGTACTGGGAGTGACAGTGGCAAGACCCCTCCCCAGCACCAGCCCTATGTTGAGAGAGATGACACATGGCTCTGTGGAGCCGGTACCAGCGGTGGCAGCAGCGGAACCCCCTTCTCAGCACGGGGCGGCGGCGGCAGAGACCCAGGGGGCGTGGTTAGATACAAGGAGGCACGGTCGCGGGGGAGGGGCCGGNGCGGGGCCACTGCTGCGCGCCTCCACGGTAACTGGCGGAGGTCGGCGCGTGGCGGCGTGATGACGTTCGGGCGTCAGCGCGCGCAGGCGTCATCAGGGAGAGCGGCGGCGGTGGTGGTGGCGGCCGGGGTGGGGGGGGCAGGGTCAAGGTAGGCCGCGGTGGATCCTACGCAACGGAACCGAGCCGGAGCCGCCTCCGCGGAGCTGGGTCGGGTTCCGCGAGATTGAGCTGAGCTGAGGAGCGGAGGGAAACGTCGGTATAAGCGGCGGGGCGAGCGCGGGGGCCGCTCACCGACCCCCGCCGCGCTCCAGGGAGCCGGGAGCGGCGGGCGGCCGTCGGGGATGTCCTACAAGCCCATCGCTCCCGCTCCCGTTACCCCCGGAGCCGCTAGCGCCAGCCCCGCCCCGTCGGGGCCCGGGGCATCGTCCGCCGGTGAGCGCACCCCCCGGTAACCGCGGCGTACCGGGGAAGGGAGGGAATGGGGGTGGATACGGCAGGTAACGCTCCGTTTCCTGCAGCCACGAGCGTCCCATCGCCTTCTGGCTCCGTCCCCGGTGCTGCAGCCCCTTTCCGGCCTCTCTTCAATGACTTCGGGCCGCCGTCCATGGGCTACGTGCAGGTGAGAAGCGGGGTGGAGTCCGCTGCGGGGCTGGTGGCGGCGGGGACAGCTCTCAGCCCCTCCATACCCGCTCGTCCCGTAGGCGATGAAGCCCCCCGGGGCTCAGGGTTCGCAGAGCACCTACACCGACCTGCTTTCCGTCATCGAGGAGATGGGGAAGGAGATCCGGCCCACCTACGCCGGCAGCAAGAGTGCCATGGAGCGGCTGAAACGGGGTAGGGATGGAGGGGTGGGACAACGGAAGATACACCCCGGGTGATCGCCGGTTTTACGTGCCCAGAGGTCTCTACACCTTCTGCGGGGCAGGGGAGGGTCAGGAGGCTGATGTGGGGTGTCCCTTTGCTTCTCCCCACAGGCATCATCCACGCCCGGGCGCTGGTCAGGGAGTGCCTGGCAGAGACAGAGCGAAACGCCCGCACGTAANCGGTGTCCCTGCCCCGCTGGCGGCGGGGAGGGGGAGGCCGCCGTGCTGCCCGCACTCTCCGCTCTTTATAAAATGCGTGTTTTTATAAATAAAAGGACATGGTTGGGATTCTGCCTGGTCCCTGCAGTGGGGATGGTGTGGGGGTAGGAGTGTTGAGGTGATTAGTGCCGTCCTGGTGGTCATGGGGGGGTCTCGGGGGAGCGCTTCCAGTGGCGGGGGTCGGCGGTCAGTGTCGGCGGTCAGTGTCGGCGGTCCGCTGGGGAAGAGCCGGGATGGAGAAAGGCTTGGAGTAGCGTTTGGGGGCGTAGGGGGTGGTGTTGGAGCTGTGCTTCTGGGCCAGGAAGTGCGGAAACGAGCAAAACGCTCTTTTTTTAATGCTTAAAAAATGGGCGTTCTCTTTAATAAGCCTCCTTTTTTAGAGGTCTCGGGAGTGGCAGAGCCCGATCCCGGGGAGGTTGAAGGGGGTGGGGGCACTGACGGGTGCGAGCAGCCCGCGTAGACCCGATGCAGCGGCGCTCCGCGGCTTTCCGTCTCTGACGTCACGTTCCCCTGCCCCCCCTTCCCCTACGTCACGGTTGTCACCGTGGGAACGGGCTGTGATGTCACGGGGCGAGGGGCTGGTTCGCGGCAGCGCAGGTTTGGCGGGGCCGGGGTTGCGCTGGGTGGGCGGGCGGGCGTGTGGGGAGGCAGCGCCGGGGGCGAGTGGAGCCGAAAAGAGCTGAGTGGAGCCGAAAGCGAGGCGGGCGGAGCCGAGCGGGCAGGGGGCGCGTTGCCATGGGAACGGCAGCTGAGCGGGCCGGGCCGGGCTGAGCCGAACCGAACCGAGACGAGTCAAACTGGGCCGGGCCGAACCGAACTGCGCCGAGCCGGGCCGGGCCGAGCCGGGCCGAACCGAACCGAACCAAGCTGGACTGAGCCAGGCCGCACTGAGCAGGGCCTGGCCAGGTTAGACGGGCCGAACCGGCCTAACGGCTCCCTCATCAGGCGCTGCCCCCTGCCACCATGCTCATCAAGGAGTACCACATCCTGCTGCCCATGAGCCTGGAGGAGTACCAGGTGGCTCAGCTCTACATGATCCAGGTGGGGCTTTGCGAGACTTGGTATGGGAGGCCCAGGGAGCTGTAGAGTTGAGATGTGGAGAGTGCAAGGGGCTGTGGGGCTGAGTATTGGAGGTACCAAGGGGCTGGATATGGAGTCTGGGGGTGCCAGGGGGCTGTGGAGATGGGTGTTGGGGGTGTGCAAGGGGCTATGGGGCTGAGTATTGGAGTTGCAAAGGGCCGAATATGGAGTCTGAAGAGTGCCAGGAGGCTGTGGAGATGGGTATTGGGGGTGTGCAGGGGTCTATGGGACTGAGCACTGGGATCTGGGGGGTACAGGCAGCCATGGGGCTGAGCACTGGGAGCACAGGGTGCTGTGAGGCAGAGCATGGAGCCTGAGAGTTGTAGGATGCTATGGGGGTGAGCACAGAGAGGGCAGGGGAGCCTGAGGCTGACCCCAATGGATGTCAGGAGTGTCAGTGAGGTTTGGGTGGGTTTTGGGGTCACCAAGCCAAACTGGGTATCCTGGGAGTAGGTGTAGGGCTGGGGCACGTAAGGATGTGGGGACATGGGGCTGGGAGGTGCCAAGCTTTAGGGTTTTGTGGGAGCCACACTCAGCTGTCAGCTCTCCCCACAGAAGAAGAGCCGGGAGGAATCGAGCGGCGAGGGCAGCGGGGTGGAGATCTTGGCCAACCGCCCCTACAGCGATGGACCTGGCGGCAGTGGCCAGTACACCCACAAGATCTACCACGTGGGCTCCCACATCCCCAGCTGGTTTCGGGCCTTGCTCCCCAAAGCTGCTCTGCAGGTGGAAGAGGAATCCTGGAATGCTTATCCCTACACCCGCACCAGGTAGGAACCCACAGGGGCTGTGGGAGTGGGATGTGGGGCTGGCTGTGCCACCAGGCTCACCCCTGTGCCCCTATGTTTCCCCCCTCCCAGGTACACCTGTCCCTTTGTGGAGAAGTTCTCCATCGAGATTGAGACCTACTATCGGCCAGATGCCGGGCAGCAGACTAACATCTTCAACCTGAGTGCAACTGAGAAGAGGCAGAGGATTTTGGGTGGGTGCAACCATGATGGGGGTTGGCTTGGAGTGCCAGGCAGCACCCAATACCTGCTGGGGTGCCCACGTGGTGACTGGGCGTGCCACAGTGCATGAAGGGCTTAGTGTCTGTGATGGGCTTGGCTTTGGTTTGGAGGCAGTAATGGGGGCAATGTGGCAGAGGAGGATGCTTGTGCCCCAGTGCCCCTGCCCCAACTTTTGTGCATCAGCCTTTGTGCCCCAATCCTCTGTGCCCCAGTCTCTCCTGCCCGCTCCCTTGGCAGCACTGCCAAACTAGAATCCCCATTAATGACGTTCTGGGGGGCCCGAATTTCATTCCTCACCTCCTTCTCTTGCCTACATATTTGTAGCCCTCCTCTTCTCAGTGCCAGCCTGTTCCACGCTCTTTTCACATCCCAGCTTCTGATTTTCCCTTCCCAATCCTAATCTGGGCATGCACGGACCCCACACCAGGCCCCGACAGGGCATTTTGGATCATGAGGAGGGAGCTTGAAAAGCCTGCCCCCATTTTCCTGCCCCCTGCCCTGCTTCTCCCGCTCCTCAGGGCTTTGCTCCAGATCATTCCTGGGCTTCCTATCCCTCTGGAGCTGCAGTTTGGCCCTGGCTGCTGCAGTCTCCCTTTCCCGGCAGCATGGAGCTGGTTGTTTTAGGCGCTGGAGTGCAGAGTGTGACGCGGTGCTGCTTAAAATGGAGGCCTAAAATAGGCACTGGGAGGAAATGATTCATCTGACCTATTTCTCTCATTGGCTCTGGTGGCACTGGGGATGTCCGGCTGGGATGCTGGCAGCTTGGGTCCTGTGGGGGACACACAGACACAAATTCTGTCCCTGCCTCCGCTCGGGGCAGGCAGGGCAGAGCACTGTGCCCACTGTTGGATTTCCATACCCCCCCACCAGTGCCCATCCCACAGACTTTCTGCAGGGTTTGCTGTGTCTTGGGTGGCTTCTGACTCCCCCGAGGATGGGGACAGGGAAGGGCTGTCCCCAGCAGTGATCCTGCTGGGATTTTCTTGGCCAGCTCTGTGCTGTCACCTTGGTGTCCTGTGGCAGTCATGGATTTAAGCCCCATCTCAGGATTCAAAGGGCAGTGGAATAATTGTCAGGAGGACTCTGTCCTCCTGGGTGTTCAGGCAGATGCAGCGGTCATCGTGAATGACATTCCTGGGAGCTGCTTGGGGACAACAGGCCCTGTCTCAGCTCCTTGATGCCACCAGCCCGTTTGGTATCAATTTAAGGCCTTGTGTTCCCCTCACTACTGCAGCCCAGCCCAGGTAACATCAGCATGGGCTGGGCAGCATTTTGGTGTGCCTGGGATATCTCTGTGGCCTTGGCAGAGGGATAACTGGAGGGGAACACTCATGCAGAAAGCACATGCCAGCCCTGGGCTGTCCTCTCAGCCTCTCCTGCCATGCAATTCAGGCACTGTGAGTGCTGCTTTCCTACTCTGGGGTGTGTTTTGCAGCTGGGGAAGTTTGGAGGGGTTGTGGTGCTTTGAAGTTTTCACCCAGCACAGGAAAAAAACTCACTTCAGAGCTCTTGTCTCATGATGGTTCCTCACTTTTTGAATCTTTAAAGTCCTTTTCTCCTGTTATTTTGTGGCCCAAGCTGGAGAGAGAGAGAGACCATAGGCAAACAAATGTGAGGTCTGGAAGAGTTTGGGTATGGGTTTGGGAGAACTGACTGAGGAAAGCTCTGTGAGAAGTTTGTGGGGACCAGTAGGGTGCTCTGGGACCCCCCAGGACCTTCGTAGGATGCCCTACCAGACTGGGTGGGAGGAAACTGGTCTGGAGAAGAAGCTGGAGCAGGCAAACTGCTGGTGGTTTTGTGCAGGGTCAGACCCAAAAAGCCCCCCAGGATCTGTTAGACAGCACCCAGGAGAACATGATCCAAGAGCTCTGCCTCCAATTTTGGGGCAACCACCTCTGTTTTGGGGACAGAGGGACATTGCCATCACACCCTTCACCTCGATGGGGGCTCCTCTTGGGTCAAAGAGTGGTTTTGCTGCATCTATACCCTAGTTTGGGGGGAGCCCTTGGATCTGAGGGGCTGGGGGGAGCAGCTGGTGGGGTTCACCAAGCTGCTCTATTCAGCTTGTTCCCAGTACCAGCCCCCAGATTCCCTGTGGTCACCAGGGCCATTCACCCAGTGGCTAGATCTCCCAGTTAATGCTCAGATCTGTGTATCAGCTGCAGATCTGTGCATGCTTCACTGCCTCCTCCTGCCCCCTTACAGCCATGCTGTGCTGGATCAGGCCCCCACCTAGGGATGGGACGTGTTCAGGTGCACCCAATGGTGCTGTTGGTTGTAGAGCCACAGGTTAGAGTGTTTCCTACTGGCAGTGTTGGGTGCATGGCTTGGGGGAATAATTGGGTGGGTGTCCTTTGAGATTTTTGTGCCTGAGTAGGCAGATCTTACATCATGGAATCATAGTATCATTTGGGTTGGAAAAGACCTTCGAGATCCTGGAGTCCAAACCTTGACCCAGCCCTGCCAAGGCACCACCAAACCTTCTGGCCCTCAGCACCACATCTCCATGGCTCTGAAATGCCTTCAGGGATGGGGACTCCACCACTGCCCTGAGCAGCCTAGGCTAGGCCTTGGCAGCCCTCAGGGGCAAGAAATTGTTCCTCATGTCCAACCTAAACATCCTCTGAGGCAACTTGAAGCCATTTCCTCTTGTCCTGTCACCTGTTATTAAGAAGAGCCCAACACCTACCTGGCTCAATTCTCCTTTCAGGGAGTTGCAGAGAGCCAGAAGGTCTCCCCTCAACCTTCTTTTCTCCAGGCACAACACCCCCAGCTCCCTTAGCTGCTCCTCACCATTCCCATTCTCCAGACCCTTTCCCAGCGTCATTTCATTCTCTGGACCTGCTCCAACCCCTTAATGTCCTTCTTGTAGTGAGAGGCCCAAAACCCACCCCAGGATTCCAGGTCTGGCCTCACGAGTGCCCAGTCCAGGGGACAATCCTTGCCCTGCTCCTGCTGGCTACACCATTGCTGATCCAGCCCAGGCTGCCGGTGCCCTTTTTGGCTACCTGGGCACACCCTGGCTCATCTCCAGCTGCTGTCACTGACACCCCCCAGGTCCTTTTCCACCGGGCACTTTCCAGCCACTCTGCCCCCAGCCTGGAGCCTTCATGGGCTTGTTGTGACCCAGGTGCCAGACCCGGCACTTGGCCTTGGTGGACCTCATCCCATTGGTTTTGGAGCATCATTGCAGCCTGGCCAGGTCCTTTTATAGAGTCTCCACACCCTCAGCATGCTCTCACCAAGCGCTGTAGGGCAATCAGTGCCATCCCCCATCGCAGACACCATCGACATTGTGCGTGACCCCATCTCCCCTGGTGAATACAAGCCTGAGGAGGACCCCAAGCTCTACCACTCAGTCAAGACAGGTCGAGGCCCTTTGGGTGATGACTGGCTGGAGACAGCTGCTGGTGGGCCCCTGATGTGTGCCTACAAGCTCTGCAAGGTGGAGTTCCGCTACTGGGGCATGCAGTCCAAGATCGAGCAGTTCATCCACGATGTGGGTGAGTGTGGTGAGCCCTCACCCCACCAGCACCTTGGCACTGGCAGGCTGGGATGGTTTTGAGGAGCCCTGTGCCTATTCTGGGTTCCTTTTGCTCCCCTGTGCCTGCGGCAGGGCTGCGGAAGGTGATGCTGAGGGCACATCGCCAGGCGTGGTGCTGGCAGGACGAGTGGACAGACCTCACCATGGAGGACATCCGGCAGCTGGAGGAGGAGACAGCGAGGATGCTGGCGCAGAAGATGGCCAAGTGTGGTGACACTGAGGAGCCCTCCACCGCGGGACCCAGCCCAGAGGGGCGGCTGGAGCCTGGGGGTGCCAATGGGCAGGAGGGTGCTGAGGTGCAGGGAGTGGACGATGCCTCCCCTGATGACTCATTTGCCAAGCAGTGGTCCACTTCTTCTCGGTCTTCCTACTCTTCCCAGCATGGAGGTGAGAGACCAGGTTCTGAGTGGGTGGGATGTGGTCCCTCCACCCCCAGCTGCTGTTGTTCTCCATCAGAGATGCGTTAAGGGACCCTTGATTCTGTGGTCTGGGTCTTCTGGGGGCATTTCAGTTCCCCAGAGGTGCCCTTGAGACTCCTGAGAGTAGCTCTGGGTTTCCTGGGGGGCCTCTGGGTGACCCACATGTGGCTCTGGGTCTCCTTGGGTGGCCCTGGGTCTTTTGGGGTGGCTTTGGGTCTCTTGGTGGGGCTCTGGGTGCTCCAGGGGTTGTCTCTGGTTTTCTGGAGTAGCCCTGGGTCTCCTTGGATGGCTCTGATGTCCCAGGGGTGGCCTTGGGTCTCTTGGGGTAGTCCTGGGTGTCCCAGGGGTGGTCCTGGGTCTCTTGGAGGGGGCTCTGGGTGCTCCATGGGAAATCTTCAGCCTCCTGGGATGGTTTTGGGTCTCCCTGTGGGGCTCTGGGTGCCTCAGGGCTGGCTCTTGTTCTCTTGGCGAGGCCCTAGGTGACTTAGAGATGGTCTTGGTCTTCCTTGGGTGGCCGTGGGTCTCTTGGGGTCTCTGGGTCAAGGCAGGGGGGCTGTGGGTGCTGACCCCAGGCTGGTGGCAGGGGGGGTGTCTCCTCAGAGCCTGTCCGAGTGGCGGATGCAGAATATTGCTCGCGATTCTGAGAACAGCTCCGAAGAGGAATTTTTCGATGCCCATGGTACAGTGGGGCATCCCCACAGCTTGGCCAGGACCAGGCAGCAACTTCTTGGGATGGGCAGGCACAGGGGTGCTCCCCTCACCCACGGTCCTCTCCCTGTCACCACAGAGGACCTATCTGACAGCGATGAGGTCTTTGCGAAAGAGATGACCAAATGGAGCTCCAATGACTTCTTGGACACGCTGGAGCGACCTGCGGAGCTGGATGAGGCATTGGGTGAGGAGTGAGATCATGAGGGGGTGAGCTGGTGAGGGGTGAGTGAGTCGTTAGTTGGTAAGGGGTGAGTTGGTGAGGGGTGAGCAGTGAGTAGCCCCCAAACCCCAGCAGGGGTGACTGCTGCCGGGACAACCATCCGGGCTCACTGTTGGCTATGTACTCACAGGAGATGGATCCAGCACCACCAAGGTGGATGGTGAAGGTTTGGGGGTGTCCAGCTTCCCTGAGGTGAGTGTTCCACTCGTCCCTTCCCTCCAGCCATGTGCCCTCACCCTGGCACAAGGTGCCAACAGCCAGGCTCTCCTTCCCACAGGGTGGCTTGGCAGAGAGCGCGGCGCAGGCGTGCCGGATCCACGCTCTCTTCCTCATCCTCCATAGCGGCAACATCCTGGACCAGGGCGCGGGGGAGCCTGGCTCCAAGCAGGCAGACATGCAGACCTTGGCCGCCACCTTTGACGCAGTCACCCGTGTCCACTTCCCCGAGGCGCTGGGGCATGTGGCCCTGCGGCTGGTGCCTTGCCCACCCATCTGTGCTGCCGCCTACGCCCTCGTCTCCAAGTAGGGATGCCAGTGTCCCTGTGCTGGTGCCATGAGGCAAATGCGGTTTGACCCCGTGGGAAACTACCCCAGAGCTGTGGGAAGGGACTGGGAGGTAGTGGTGGTGGCCTTGGAGGAGGACTTTGTTGTGCTGGTGTGCGGCTGGTGGGCAGTCAGGACCAGTGATCCCCAGGGCTCAGCGCTGGGGTTTGTGCTCTTTGCCATCATGATCAATGAAGGGATTGAGGCACACACAGTTGGTTTGCACCAAGTTGGGTGGCAGTGCTGATCAGCTGGAGGGTTGGAGACTACAGAGGGGTCTGATCAGGATGGATCCATGGGTGAGGCCAATGGGATAAGGCTCAACAAGGCCAAGTGGTGGCTCCTGTACCTGGGTCACAACAGTCCCATAAAGGCTCTAGGCTGGGGGTAGAGTGGCTGGAAAGTGCCCAGTGGGAAAGGACTTGGGGGAGTTGGTGGCAGTGTCTGAAGATGAGCCAGGGTGTGCCCAAGAAAGCCACCAGCATCCTGGCTTGGATCAGCAGGAGTGTGGCCAGCAGGAGCAGGGCAGGGATTGTCTCCCTGGACTGGGCACCCTGAATCCTGGGTTCCACTTTGGGGCCCTCACTCCAAAAAGGACATTGAGGGGCTGGAGCAGGTCCAGAGAAGGGCAACAAAGCTGGGGAAGGGTCTGGAGAACAGGAATGGGGAGGAGCGGCTGAGGGACCTGGGAGTATTGAGGATGGAAAAGAGGAGACTGAGGGGAAAGGAGGCTGGGATGAGGTGAGAGTTGGTCTCTTCTTCCAAGGAAAAAGTGACAGAATAAGAGGAAATGGCCTCAAGTTGCCCCAGGGGAGGTTTAGGTTGGACATGAGGATTAATTTGTTGCCCTTCAGGGTTGTCAAGGCCTGGCCCAGGCTGCTCAGGGAGGTGGTGGAATCCCGATCCCTGGAGGTGTTTCAGAGCCCTGGAGATGTGGTGCTGAGGTTCATGGTTTGGTGGTGCCCTGGCAGGGCTGGGTTAAGGGTTGGACTCCATGACCTTAAAGCTGTCTTCTAACCCAAACAGTTCTGTGATTCTTCTGTCTAGGACACAAGGGGATGGGATGGAGACAACTCTGGGTGCAGCACTGGGGTGAGCAAGTGTCATGAGCTTGGGTCATCAGAGCAGTCCTATTCATCCTCCTCCTTCTTTGTGTCCCTCTCAGGCTCAGCCCCTACAGCCACGACAGGGACAGCTTGTCCAGCAGCCAGGACCACATCCCCCTGGCCGCCCTCCCACTGCTGGCCACCTCCTCGGGGAGCTACCAGCACGCCGTGGGTGCTGTCATTGCCCGTGCCAACCAGGCCTATGGCACCTTCCTGCACTCAGCAGAAGGGGCTGGCTTCTGTGGCCAGGTCAGAAGGGACCTTGGGGTTTGAGGTGGCTCCACTGGGAGCCATCTTGACCTTGTGTCAAGGGTTTGGAGGCTCCATCCTTCACCCTGGGTATGGGTCCATGTGCTGTTGGCAGGTGGTGCTGCTGGGTGATTGCGTAGGTGGCATCCTGGGCTTCGATGCCCTTTGCCAGAGCCGGGTGGGCTCCGGGGGCAGCCGCAGCAGCAGCCGCCGTGGCAGCTTGGTGAGTGCAAATACCCCTGGTAACAACTGCCATTGGTGAGGGTGGGTGCTGGGGTGCAGGGTGGGTGCTAAGCTGGGAGATAATGGTTCTTGTCTCCCAGAGCACGGAGCCCATCTCCCCAGAGCTGGGTGCTGCCCGGGACCCGCTGGCTGATGGGACAGATGGAGCCACCACAGGGCCCAGCCAGGCTGGCCCTGAGCTGGGCACACAGCCACCAAGCCGGGAGCAAGGGGACAACCACAGCTCCTTGTGCAGGTGAGGGTGAGTGGGGCACAATCAGCACCACTGTGGCCCATCCCCACAGGAGCCCTGCTGTTCTCCAAACTTGTTTTTCCATGGCTTAAAAACAATGGATAGAGTAAATTCATGATCTGCTTGGGAATTTCTGGGAATTTTCTGGGAATTTCCCATCATCCCAGCTTGGGAGGGTGCACAGCACAGGGTAGCCTGCCTCAAGGGAATCTTAGCATCACTAAAGTTGGAAAAGCCCTCTAAGATCATCAAGTCCAGGGCATGGGGCAGCCTGTTCCAATGGCTTCCTGAGGTTCCCATGTTTCCAGCAGCTCCTCTAGGCCAACAGGGCCATGCCAGGCACAGCTTTTGCCCTAGGATGATGCCATCCCTCTTCATTTCAACTGTCCCAGCCTGCAGGCCACTGAGGAGGTAGAGGGAGCACGGAGCAGTGATGGGGCAGAGGGCACCAGTTCCCGTCTTGACTTCAAGGTCTCTGGCTTCTTCCTCTTTGGTTCCCCGCTGGGGCTCGTGCTCGCGCTGCGCAAGACTGTCATGCCTGCTCTGGATGGTGAGGAGCCCTGTCAGCTGCGGTGCCAGTCCCTGTGCCAGAATCCAACCCTCCCCATGGACCTCCAGCCCTCATCCCTGCTTGTCTTCTCCTTGTCCCCTACCAGCCTGAGCCCCACAGGACTTCTCCCCAAAGAGCCCTGCTTGGGTTTGAGCCCCTGGCACGGCCAGCCCTGTCTGCATGGGCATCAGTGTTGGTGGGTGCCTGAGTGTCCCCTTTCCTGAGCATCCTCTTCTCCAAATATCCCTTTTTCCTGCTTCATGCCAGCCCCAGCCTGTCTCTGGCTGTCAGCAGTGTCCTAGGTTTCAGCCCCTTGCATGCCCAACCCTGGTCTGTGGGTGTTGGTGGGTGCCCAAGTTTCCCCTTGCCCAGATGTCCCTTTCCCTGCTCTGTGCCAGCCTCAGCCTGTCCCCTCTCTGTCACCAGTGCCCTGGATGGGAGCCTTTTCCATGCCCAACCCTGGTTTTGTGGGTGTTGGTCTCAGTGTGTGCCCAACTGTCCCTTTCCTCAACCATCCCCTTCCCTGCTTCATGCCAGCCCCAGCTTGTCCCTGACCTGTCCTTGGTGTCCTGGGTTTGAATCTTTCTCCTCACTGGCTTTTGAGCTCCAGGCTGCACTGTCTTGTGCCCCACAGCCCTCATACCCCCTTACAGTGCCTGTCAGGCTCCTGGCCATGCAGGCTGGGCAGCCGTAAGCTCTTTTCTGCGCCACAGTTGCCCAGCTCCGTCCTGCCTGCGAGCAGATCTACAATCTCTTCCATGCTGCCGACCCCTGTGCCTCTCGCCTGGAGCCCCTCTTGGCCAAGGCCTTCCATGCAGTCCCACCCCTCAGTGTGCCCCGCTACCAGAAGTACCCACTGGGTGATGGCACCTCATCCTTACTGGGTAAGCAGCAGCAGTGCCAGGCTGGTCCCGGGCACCCTGGAGTGCATTATGGGCTATGGTGTCGTGCTGAGGGTACCCAGAACAGCCAAGCTCAAGTCGGGTTGGGGAAAAGGGGTGTGTGAGCCCTGCCCAGATCTTTGGGGCTGCAGTGGAGGGTAGTTGGTGCCCCCAGGGAGCTCTGTCCTCACGTGTCCCTCTCCACAGCGGAGGCTCTGCAGATGCACTCTGCCTTGTTCCTGCCCGAGGTGGACATTGCTGCTCCTCCTACCCCCACCAGCAGCTTTGGGGGTTTCTGGAGGGGCAATGAGTCAGGAGACCCTGCAACTCCTGCCAGCACCAGTGAAGTTGTCAAGAGTAAGTGCCACCCTTGCCCATCCCATGCTGGCACCTCGGGAATGGTAGCTTCATTCCCTCTCTCCCCGCAGTCCTGGAGCGCTGGTGGGGCCCAAAGCGCATCGACTACTCTCTGTACTGCCCCGATGCCCTCACTGCCTTCCCCACCATCACCCTGCCACACCTTTTCCACGCCAGCTATTGGGAGTCCTCCGACGTGGTGGCCTTCATCCTGCGGCAGGTATGGCGGGCACGGCGGGTGGCACGGCTGGCCGAGGCCGGTGGAGGCTGAGCCAGGGCCGTGCCTGCTCGGCAGGTGATGGAGAAGGAGGGGCCGCAGCCGGCGGAGAGCGAGGAGAGCTCCATCTACAGCCCTGCCATCCCGCGGGAGAAGTGGCAGCGCAAGCGCACCCAAGTGAAGATCCGGGTAGGTGTCCCCTGCCCATAGACAACACAAAGCTTTGCCAGGGCAGTGCCAAGGGAGTTAAATCCACTTTGGTGGGCAATCACAAGTGCTGTTTTTCAGGGCTCAGAACCGGGGCTTGTTCTCTTTTAGTGTCTTTATCAATGATCTGCATGAGGGAATTGAGGGACCCTCACTCAGTTTGCAGATGGCACTAAATTGAGTGGCAGTGTTGATCTGCCAGAGGGTTGGAGGCTCTGCAGAAGGATCTGGCCAGGCTGGATCCATGGGCTGAGGCCAATGGAAGTTCAACAAAGCCAAGTGTCGGGTCGTGCACTTGGGTCACAATAACCTCATAAAAGCTCTGGGCTTGGGCAGAGTGGCTGGAAACTGCTTGGTGGAAAAGGACTTGGGGGTGCTGGTTGACAGCAGCTGAAGATGAGCCAGGGTGTGTCCAGATGGCCAAGAAAGCTGCCAGCATCCTGGCTTGGATCAGCAAGAGTGTGGCCAGCAGGAGCAGGGCAGTGAAGTGGTCATGTCTCTGGACTGGGCACTGTGGAGGCCACACCTGGAGTCCTGGGTTCAGTTTTGGGCCCTTCTCTCCAAGAAGGACATGGAGGGGTTGGAGCAGGTCTAGAGAAGGGCAAGAGTGGGCGAAAGGTCCAGAAAACAGGCCTGGTGAGGAGCAGCTGAGAGACCTGGGGTTGTGGAGCCCGGAGAAAAGGAGGCTGGGAGGAGACCACCTGCTCTCTGCAACTCCCTGCAAGGAGGCTGGAGGCAGGTGGGGGTTGAACTCTTCTCCCTAGGATCAGGTGATAGAACAAGAGGCAATGGCCTGAAATTGTGCCGGGGAGGTTTAGGCTGGACATGAGGAACAATTTCTTTGCTGTGAGAGTGGTCAGGCACTGGAACAGGCTGCCCAGGGAGATGGAGTCACCATCCGTGGAGGTGTTCAAGCATGTGAACGTGGCACTTGGGGACATGGTTTAATGGCCATGGTGGTGTTGGGTTGAGGGTTGGACTCTGTGACCTTAGAGAGCTTTTCCAACCCAAACAATTCCATGATTCTGTGATTCTGTCTGTGGCCAGACCCTGTCCATGGGGCAGTACAGCTAGAAGGGTTTGCTTCTGGCTGTCAGGAGGATGTCAGGATGGTCCCACAGCCTGGTGGCATGCACGCGCCACTCTGGGGACTCCTCTGGTACTACTATGACCTCGGGATGAGCTGCTGAGCCCACTGTGTCCCTGCAGAACGTGACAGCCAACCACCGTGCCAGCGACGTGATCGTTTGTGAGGGCAAAGCCCAGGTCCTCAGCGGGCGCTTCATGTATGGACCCCTGGATGTGGTGACACTTACTGGGGAGAAGGTACTGCTGGGCCCACAGGTGCTACCAAGGCCCTATCAAATGGGTGGGGGATGTCCAGGAGGAGATATGGTGCTGGTGTCACCTGTGGCAGGGGAAGGGATGTGGTGAACAAGTTCCTATGTAGGATGGAGAAGGTCATGAGGACTTGCAGGCAGACCTGGAGGTCGTGTCCATGCTCGGTGCTTCTCCCTCTCCAAGGTGGACATCTACATCATGACCCAATCCCTGTCAGGGAAGTGGCTGTACTATGGCACCGAGGTGACAAGTGGCAGCGGGCGCCTGACCTTCACCATCCCTGCAGACAAGGCTCTGGCCATTGGCATCTACCCTGTGCGCATGGTGGTCAGGTGAGGCACGGCTGTGCAGGGCCACCTTGGCTCCTTTCGGCACGGGTCCCCCTGCTCCCTCTCTGTGGCAGAGCTGGTGCCAAGCCTCTCCGCTCTCCCACGCCAGGGGGGACCACAGCTATGCTGAGGCGTACCTGACGGTGGTGGCCCGGGGCACGGAGTCTGTGGTGTTCAGCATCGATGGCTCCTTCACTGCCAGTGTCTCCATCATGGGCAGTGACCCCAAAGTGCGGGCGGGAGCCGTCGACGTTGTACGGTAAGTGTCCTTCAGACAACAGGAACGACCTCTTGCTCCATTCTTGGTGCCGTGACAAGTTGGAGTAGAGAGAACAGCAGATCAGGTTCCTTTCTCAGGATGAGTTGGGGACTGTGCCACCTGCCCCCCTCGCCTGGTTTCCACAGCATCTGTGAGCTGGTGGGAGAACAGCCCACTCCTGGCTTTGGAGCTGAAGTGTACAGCTCTGCTGTGCCTTGCCAAAATGCCTGAGAGGAGGAAGGGTTTGGAGGCAGTACCCATGTGTGATGTATTGGGAGATCAGAGCATCACAGGGGTTGGAAGAGAGCTTTAAGATCATGGAGTCCAACCCTTAACCCAGCACTGCCAGGGCACCACTAAACCATGGACCTCAGCACTACAGATTTGAAATCCCTCCAAGGATGGGGACTCTACTACTACCCTGGACAGCCTAGGCCAGGCCTTGACAACCCTCAAGGGCAAGAAATTATTCCTCATGTCCAACCTAAACCTCTCCTGGGGCAACTTGAGGCCCTTTCTTCTTGTCCTGTTACTAAGAAGAGCCTGACCCCCACCTGGTTCCAGCCTCTATGCAGGGAGTTGCAGAGAGCCAGAAGGTCTCTCCTCAGCCTCCTTTTCTCCAGGCTCAACACTCTCAGGTCTCTCAGCTGCTCCTCACAAGACCTCTTTTCCCAGATCCTTCACCAGCTTCATTGCCCTTCTCTGGACTCACTCCAGCACATGGTGGAGCAGAGGTACCAGATGCTTGGTGGCTTCCCACCAGCAGGACTGTCCCCACCCATGGTGTGTCCCCTCCTAGGCACTGGCAGGACTCGGGGTACATGATCATCTATGTGACAGGCCGCCCCGACATGCAGAAGCACCGTGTGGTGGCCTGGCTCTCCCAGCACAACTTCCCCCATGGTGCTGTCTCCTTCTGTGATGGCCTCACCCACGATCCTCTGCGCCAGAAAGCTGCCTTCCTGCAGAGCCTGCGCACAGAGGTGGGCATCTGGGGGTGCTGGCAGGATTGGGAACATGAGAGAAAGGTGCTGGAGGGGTAGTGTGGGTTGTGCTGCAGTGCATATCCAACTCCATCCTGGAGATGCTTAGAGCTGGACCGTCATGATGACACCTGCAGCCCATATCTATCTCCATCCTGGAGATGCTTGGAGCTGGACCTCCTGCCAGGACCATGCCCAGGGCACAGTGTGGTAGCTCCCAGCCCAACCTTTGTAAAATGAGGGTGTCCCAGTGCCCTGTGGGTGGCTGTCCTCACAGGAAGGGTTGGTCTCTGCCCTAATACCTGGGTTGTGCCCATGGACAGGCGGAGATCACCATTGTTGCCGGCTATGGTTCCACCAAGGACATCTCTGTCTACAGCTCACTGGGGTTGCCACCAACGCACATCTACATTGTGGGCCGGGCTGTCAAGAAGTTCCACAATCAGTGCCAGGTAGGGTGGCGGGGCTGGGGATAGGCTGGGACTGCAGGGGACAACTACTGACCCCTCCAGGGAGTGTGCAGGCTGGGCACACCATCTTAGGCTCTCCATGTGTCCCACAGTTCCTGTCTGAGGGCTACGTAGCCCACTTGGCTCAGCTGGAAGCAGCAGCGTTGGCCAACTCACCCAAGGGACCTCCACGGCCCGTGCTGGGCAAAGGCACCTATGGCTGCCCAGCACCAGTTGACTTCCTACGCAAGCAGAGCCAGCTTCTGAGGTCCCGGGGCTCCAGCCAGGCAGAGAGGGATGGGGGACCCCCACCAGCACCTCCAGGGCTGCCTCGGGCCAAGCCACGCAGTGTCAGCCTCAAGCTGGAGGGTGAGGAGTGAGGCTGGCATGGCCACTGTCCCACTCTCTCCACCACAGCCTTCATTTCCCAGCCAGGAGCACATGGGGCCGCAGCCAGTGATGGGCCTTGAGCCCGATGGAAGGAGATGAAGGGTGCTGGGTCCCCTGAGAGTCAGGGATCCTGGGAGATGGCACCTGAAGCCCCACCAAGGGCCAGAGCAATCCCCTCCAAGGGCTGGAGTGACCCCCTTGGGGCTGAGCCACCCGAAGTTCCCCTGCTCTGTCCCCCAGCTCTGCTTCCACCCTGTTCCCCTGGTCCTTTGGGGCTGCTGGGCAGTGCCAGGTGGGGTTTGTCCCCAGGGAAACTGGTGTGTTGTCCCCTGGGGTCCTTAGGCAGAGTCTGGGTGGCTGGGACATGGCTACTTCCCAGGACAAGTGGCACCTTTCCCACTCCCCACCTATTTATTTCCGTTTGGTGTGGGGCAGGGGAAGGGTTGGGGTTCAAAAGTGGTTCCTCTGTTCTCTTTGTCTGGTGTGAAATAAAAGCAATGTAAAGATGAGGAGCTGGGACCTACCTCTCTGCTCTGTACCCTCCTGACCAGGGAAGGTGGCACCAGGGCTTCCACCCACCAGCAAAGCCCTGGCCCCGGGGACTGCCAGACTTAGGAGGTGGCCTTGGGACATGTGGTTGGGTCATGTGCAATTGGAGATGAGTCATGGTAGGAAAAATGCAGCCTGGGGTGACCCTGGGCTGCACCATGGTTCTTGAGTAGATGTTGATGCTGATACCAAGCCCTACAGCATGTGAGGGGCTATCCACCGAGGACTGCTGAGGTGGTAGGGCAGGGACAGAGGAACCTTGGTGACAGGAGGAAAAGTGAAGGCTTCAGTGAGCAGGGCACAGTGAGGCAGCTTGGCCACCCTGCCATCACCAGGGTTTGGAGTGCTGCAGCCTCAGCTTTGAGCTCCTGAGTGGCATCCCTGTGACAACATCTGTGTAGTAGAGCTGCTTCTACACCCTGAGCCCAGGATGGAGCCCACTGGAGCTGTTTTGTGGCTCCATGCCTTAAGAAGAGTCCTTGAGCAGCTTGAACAGATCCATGATGGGGCCAGCACTCACCACAGCAGGTCAGTGCTCAATTTTGAGCTCCTGAAGGACACCTTGTGACAACATCCATGAGTCAGAACAGCTTCTACACTCTGAGCCCAGGATGGAGAACCTGGAGAGCTTTTGTGGCTCTACACCTTAGAAAAAAACATTGAGCAGCTTGAACACAGCCATGGTGGTGCCAGCGCTCACCACAGCAAGTCAGGGCTCAGCCTGGAGCTTGCGAGGAGCACCCCAGTGAAAACAAGCTGCTTTTACACCACGAGCACAGAATAGAGCCTGCTGGAGAGATTTTGTGGCTCTGCACCTTAGAAGGGTCATTAAGGAACTCAAACGCGTCCATGACAAGGGGGCAGGACTCAGTTATGCAGTGAATTTGCAAGGTCTTAGCACCACAGCTTGACCCATTCCTGCCAATTTCAACCTCACTGTACCTTATTTGCCTCCAACAGCAACTTCTCTAAGCAACAAGGTGCCCGTGACTCATTTTACTTCTGCTTATCTTGGCATAGCACGACCAGAGTTCTAGGTCAATGGCAGTATGAAGCAATTAGGTCTCCATAAACTATTTCTGATGCTGCCATGATGATGGAGTAGAGAGAACACATCAGCTCGAGACGGTGGCAGCAGCAGCCTCAAGATGTGATGATGCAGGATGTGGCACAGAGTACAGGCTAAGAGCCAGGGCCAAGTAACTGCAAGAAGCTTGTCCAGCCCCGAAGGTGGTGGCTCAGCCCAACATAAAGTATCAAAACACGAAACAAACAGGTAAACAAAGGTGGCAGAGAGCAGCAGGCTTGAGCTCACGTCACTGGCACAATGATGAGCATTGGCTAGAGTCCAACCTTTGAGCGAGGGTTGCGATGCCACGAGCTAAGGTGCGCTGCAGTGGCAAGCTCCTGGGGCCACTTCTTCCAATAATTAAAATCTGTATTAAACATTAATAAACATCTGTGAACATTCCACATGTGGAATAGCTAAAAAAAAAACCAAACCACTGGAACCTGCTCAGAGAGCCTTGGGGGCTCTACTGGGAAAAGATGCCCTTGAAGCGGATCTTGTCCTCGGCATCCTTCTCCCGCAGGCGAGCTTCCAGGCTCCGCAGCTCCTTGGAGACGACAGGACGCAGTGATGGGTCGAGGGCCAACACCTTGGCAAAGTCAGCCTGGGCCTCTGCCACGTTCCACACTGCGGCGTGGGCCTTCCCCCGCTTGAAATAGGCCTTAACGTTGTCTGTGGGGAGAAAGCTGCTGAACTGGGGAGAGCTGCTGCCCCCTCCCCAACTCCCTACTTGCCCCTGTTGGCACCCGCTGCAGCCAGCTGGGCCACCCAGCAGCTCCTTACCTTCATACTTGTTGAGAATGGAGGAGCAGTGGTCCAGCACCTCATAGTACTCCTCAGATTGTAGCTTGCATTGGCAGTAATTTAACAGCAAGGGCGTGATCTTCTGGTCGAGCTCAATCCAGTCTGGAGAGCCAGGCTGTTCCTGCAGGATGAGGTGGAGGGAGGAGAATAAAGCAAAGCTCCTAAGCCTTGTGCTGCAGAAAGGTTAAGGGCAGAACTCTGTGGATGCCACAGAGGGAGGAGAATAAGGAGTTGTTCTCAAACCCTGTGCTTCATGAGGGGTAAGGGTAGAAATCTGTGGACACCACAGAAGCACCAGGCAGACCAACCTTCATCTGTAGGTTCTTGAGACAGGCAATGGCATCGTAGTATTTGGCAGCTGCCTCCTGCACCTTGCCCTGCCGGTAGAGCTCGTTGCCTTCCTTGTGGATCTCGGGGACAGCCTGCAGCTTCTCCTCATCTGTCATGGCCCACGGGTCCTGCTGATAGGAGCCGGGTGCCTCCACCTGCCAGCACCCCATAGAAACATAGACAGGTTTGAGTGGGATGAGAACTTTCAAGCTCATCTAGTCCAACCCTGCTGCAGTCAGCAGGGATGTTCCCAAACAGAGCAGGTTGCTCAGAGCTCCAAACAACCTGACCTGGGATGGTTCCAGGGATGGGGCATCTCCCACCAGTCAGGGCAATCTGGGCAAGGGTCTCACCACCCTCAGTCAAGAATTTCTTCCTTCTCTCCAGTCTGAATCTCCCCTCTGTTAATTTAAACCATCACCCCTTCTCCTATCAGAGCAGGTCCTGTGTCTAGCCCCAGCTTTCCGATTAGCCCTTTTAAGTCCTGAACAGACATCCAAAGGTCTCCCTGGAGCCTTCTTTTCCCCATGCTGCAGAACCCCAACTCTCTCAGCCTTTCCTGGGGCCTCAACCTTGTATCCAGGCAGGCGCAGAGCTGCAGCACCCTACTGCCTGCAGCCTTCACCCAAGGCTGGGTTGTGTGGCCATTCCTGACCACTACCCAGCCCAGGATAGGGCTTCCTGAATGGATGCCTCACCTTGAGCACCTCAATATCAAAGATGAGGGGCTGGGGGTTCTTCTGGAGCTCGTCGAGGTCAGGGTATCCCAGGGAGTAGTGCTCATGCAGCTGTGCGATGCTGCAGCAGTGTCGCTGCCCCTCCAGCGGGTCCTTCCCAGCTGCGATGTTCCGCAGGCTCTTGGACACCAGTGGGTAGAGCACCACGTGCTAGGGGACACAGGGAGATGGTACTGGAGTTGGTACTGGGGGGACTGGGACACTCCCAGCCTCAAACCCTGGAACCCAGGAGCAAATAGGGGCTGGAGCAGGCCACGCCCCTAGCCAAGGGACTATCCCCTCCAACGGCAAGCCACGCCCATCGGGCGCAAACACGTCCCAAACCACACGAGCTGCTCCTGTCAAACCACGCTCCTTGGTCTGCTGGTCACGCCCCCAATAGCTAACCGCACTTCCTAACCAATCAGCACAGCCCTGAAATTACAAAACCCCGCCGCCAACCAGTCACCACGCCCCTAGAGCAACAATCCCGCCCCCTTCCCGTCTGGCCTCGCCCCCTACCTTGACGTCACAGCGGAAGCGGGCCCGCTCCCCGGGCCGCATGGTCCGCAGCGCCGCCTCCCATACCGGCAGCTTAAACTTCTTGCCGGCGATCAGCTCCATGGGTTTCCCTCGTTCTCGGCTGTCGTCCAGTGGCGTCTCCTCATCCCCGCACCGCAGTGTCCGGTAGTGGAAGGTGGCCTGAGGAAGGGTGAAAAGGGCCGCGGTGTCACCATGGCGACAGCGGAAGGGTGTTGGCGGGGGGGCGAGAGGGGCCCCTCCCCGCGCATGCGCGTCTCGTTCGTGTCCGTCGAGCTCAGTGCCCGTACCCCGGCCCCAGCCCCGACGGGTAGCGGCTCATTTCTGACCTTAGTGCCATCGCGGAAGTCGGGCAGCGGCCCAGTGCCCTCCCGTATCACCTCCTTGTAGACGCCGTCGGCCCGCAGCTGCTCGACCTGCTGCGCCATTGCAGCCGCTCCCCGCCTCGCCTCCCTTCGGCCGCCTCCGCCGCCGCTCGGCTCTTTCCGGAGGCACGCGAACGTTCGGCTTCGCCCCCTGCTGGAGGGGAGGACGCGGTGGGAGGGGCCAACCCTCGGTACCGCCGGCGGCGGCTGGTCCAGTTCTTACCTCTACCCCGCCAGGAGAGACGGGAGGACATAACGGAATAAAAAGCTCTCGTGGTATTTGGCCATGTGCCTGGAAGGACCTCGGGGTGCGGTGGGGGGTGCTTCTGGTGTCACCCGCGTCCGCAAGGAGAGTCACCTCCTACCTCGAGGCTGTTCTGGTGTCACCGGCGCTCACGGTGAGGGTCACCACTTGCTCCAGGAGTGCTCCTTGGTACCGATGGTGAGGGTCACTTCCTGCTCTATAGGTCCTTCTGGTGTCCCTGGCACCCACGGTGAGGGTCACTTCGTGTCCTGGGGGTGCTTTCTGTGTCACCGGTCCCCACAGTGAGAGTCACATCCTGCCCCGGGCTTGCTCCCGGTATCCCTGGTGCTATGGTGAGTGTCACTTCCCACCCCGGGAACACCAAAGCCATGTTGTCCCTCTCCTGCCATCCCCAATGGCTCTATAGGGGCCAAGTAGCAGCTGTGGCAGGACAGTGCTATGCCCTTGGGACATCTCAGGTGACACCAGCATTGGAGTCAGCCCCACAAGCCCCCTCGGGGTGGCACAGGTCTGTTTGCAGGTGGCAGGTCCCTGACCCTGCACAGAGCCTGGTGGCACGTGGCAGTGCTGCTCACACTGCCTGCAGCTGCACCCTTGTCCCCACAGTGCAGTCACGATGCCACCAACGGCCACCACCTACCATCACATGCAGCACCTCAGCCACCTGCTTTTGGGGCTGTTGCTGTGCTTTAGGTGGCTTTGATTGTGAATCCACCTGCCATGTCACCTCCTGCTCCTCCTCTGTGTCCCACCACCCTGGCCAGGCCACTGCCATCAGCACCGCTTGGTGCCAGCAGTGGGTGGCTCAGTCCCATCCTTGTCCCTGCACACAACCAAGACCCCAGGTTGCTCCTCTGCCTGTTGGGTTTTGATGGTGCTCAGTCCAGGCTTAGCCAGGTGGGTTCTCTCCTGCCACCAGATTGGTGTTACCGCAGGCAGATGGTGGTGTGGGCAGCTCGGTGCTACCAGTAACGGTGCAGGTGGCTGGGAAGCTGCATGCGGTCGATGGTAGGGTGGGGGAGGAGGAAACCACCTCCTTCCTGCCCGTGCTGCGAGGTGAGTGTGGGGATGCAGCTGCTCCCAGCAGCACCATGTGCCACGAGCCTCCACGAGGCGCTGGGGGTATGCCACCTGTGAACACTGAACACCATGGTGAGCGTGGGGGCTGCCTCCACCTCTGTGTTCCCCTCCAGGCACCCCAAGGGGGGATCACTCAAAGGATGAGTGGTGGTGTGCCAGGGTCTTTGGATTTTTCCCTCTTCTGATGCTGGTGGTGGCCCCATGGAGGGTTTGGTATGTTTCGGGGTGAATCTGGTCACCATCAGGACTGGGCTGTGGCAGCAGGGTCAGCTCCACGTTGGGACACAGGTGGAAAGGCCCCATGTACCCTGGTGCCATGGGTAGGGGCTGGCTCCCCTCAGTGACATCCGGGCGCCGCCGCAGCGTGGTGAGATGTGTGACGCCAGAAGCGGGGCCAAGCTTCATATTTGGGCACAGAGCAGGTTATTGGAGGCCAACACCACCTCACCAAGCCTGCAGATAACCCTCCTGATAACGGCCCAGGAGGTGCTGCCTCCTCCATTGGCTCCTGCTCACCATGCTGCCTCCGTATCACCCACCCCATGCCACCAGCATCCACAACGGCAGGATGGTGCCCATCAGGATACTGGGGCTACTCCTGTGTGTGCAGCTTTGTGGAGGTGGGTCCTGGGGTGTGGGGCAGCCGTGGGGCAGGCAGAACTGGGCTCAGCACCATCCTCACCATAGGCACCGGAGAGCTGCGGCTGGTGAACGGCGGTGGGCGCTGCGCTGGCAGGGTGGAGGTGAAGCACGATGGGGAGTGGGGCTCCGTCTGCAGCTACGATTTCGACTGGGATGCCCGCTGGGCCAACGTGGTGTGCCAGCAACTGGGCTGCGGGCCCGTGCTCCGGTCGTCCCCGTATGCCCCGTTCGGGCAAGGCGCTGGCAGAATTTGGCTCCAGCCGTTCTTCTGCCGCGGCAGTGAGAAGGTGCTGGAGGAATGTCCCCATTTTGGCTGGGGAAGGCACTTCTGCGGCCACGAG
Source organism: Ramphastos sulfuratus (assembly GCA_013399055.1). Lineage (NCBI taxonomy): Eukaryota > Metazoa > Chordata > Aves > Piciformes > Ramphastidae > Ramphastos > Ramphastos sulfuratus. The sequence goes on along the minus strand of WBNM01002450.1, from coordinate 75,218 downwards.
CTGGACGTGGGAGTGACCTGTGCAGGTGAGATGGGGATGGGGTGGCTGTGCCCGGATGCCCGCCATGTGCCAGGGCTTTGCCCAGTGGAGCTGAGGCCGTGCTGGTGTCCTGGTGTCCCGGTGCAGATGCGGTGGAGCTGAGGCTGGCAGATGGCACAGGTCCCTGTGCCGGGAGGGTGGAGGTGAAGCTGCGGGGACGCTGGGGCGCGGTGGCAGATCCCAACTGGGACATGAGGGAAGCCGAGGTGGTGTGCCAGCAGCTGGGTTGTGGCTCAGCCGCCGGCGCCTATGCTGCTGCTGCCCGCTTTGGCAAAGGGGACGGTGCCATCAGCCTGGTTCTGGTCACCTGCCATGGGCATGAGACCACCCTCTGGGACTGTGAGATCCGCGGCTGGGGACCCTACAGCGGCATCCACGACTTTGACACCGCTGTCGTCTGCCAAGGTGGGAGCCGGGTGACAAAGGGGATGCAGGGGCACAGGCCAGTCCTGGCACATCCCTCACCGCTGGCACCCATGCCTCTCTCGGCAGGGTTTGCCCGTCTGGTTGGTGGTGACAGTGGCTGCGCCGGGCGGCTGGAGGTGCGGAAAGGCCAAGCTTGGGCTGGTGTCTGTGAGGACCAGGTGGACATGGAGACCGCGCAGGTGGCATGCCGGGAGCTGGGCTGTGGTGTGGCACTGGCCGTCACTGGCACCGGGTGGCTTGAGGCTGGAATGGGGCTTTTTTGGGAAGGGGGGTTTGAGTGCACTGGCACCGAGCCCCTCCTCGCCAACTGCGCCCAGCGGCCACCTGGCAACCAGAGCTGTGCTGGCCATGCCATCATCATCTGCTCCTGTAAGCACGGGGGATACTGGGGGGGCACCAGGGGGGGCCTACACCATCGCCCCCCCCTCAACACACTTTCTGTCCCAGCTTACACTGGTTTCCGGCTGGTGGGCAACACCTCAAGCTGCACTGGGCGGGTGGAAGCAGAGGTTGGGGGGACGTGGGGGTCCGTCTGTGCCGATGGCTGGGACCTCCCCGATGCCCACGTCCTCTGCCACCATTTGGGCTGTGGCCCTGCCGTCCCAGTGCCCCCGGGAGGCTCCTTTGGCGGGGGGAACGAGCTGCTGTGGAGAGATACCTTCCGCTGCCACGGGAGCGAGTGGCACCCAGGCGAGTGCTCTGTGACCGTGCTGGGGGAGCCCGCCTGTGCCCCTGGCCACGCTGCCACCGTCAACTGCTCAGGTTTGTATGGCACCCGCTGGCAAAAAAATGTGAGGACTCTCCAAAATTTGAGAGCTGGGAACTCAGTGCCATTTTGGGGTAGGGGAAAGCAATGCTGGGGTCCCACTCTCCTCTATGCCCATGGCACTGCAGGGGATTTCGCAGGTGATGCCAAGCCCCTGCAGCTGGTGGATGGGCAGAGCCGGTGTGATGGGCGGCTGGAGGTTGCCACAAGCCCCTCGGGTTGGACCCGTGTGCCAGCAGGGCTGTGGGATGCCCGTGGTGCCAGCGTGGTGTGCAGGCAGCTGGGCTGTGGTGTGCCAGAGAAGGTCTACGCTGTGCCAAGCTTGGGCAAGATAGGGCTGCGGGGGCTGTGGTGTGATGGCACCGAGGGGAGCCTGACCCTGTGCAATGTCTCGGGGACGGCCACCGTGCCAACCAGCAGCCCTGAGGAGGTGGCCATTGTCTGCTCGGGTGAGTGTCCCGGGAAGGGCTGGGGGGTGCTGGCACCCGAGCGGCCACCCTATCCCGGTGCCCTTGGTGCCCTGCAGGCAGTCGGCGGGTGAGGCTGGCAGCTGGCCCTGGTCGCTGTGCCGGGAGGGTGGAGGTCTACGTCAACGGCACGTGGGGCACCATCTGCCAGGACAACTGGGACGTGCTGGGTGCCACCGTTGTGTGCCGCCAACTGGGCTGCGGAACGGCGCTGGCGGCACCCGGCCCAGCTCGCTTCGGCCCTGGCACGGGGCCACTGTGGCTGGGTGCCGGTGACTGTGCCGGCACCGAGCTCTCGCTCTGGGACTGCCCAGCTTTGGCACGCCGTGGCTGCCGGCGCGGCGGCGGGGCGGCTGCCATCTGCTCAGGTGAGTGCCATGCGCCCTGCCCCCCAAGCTGGGGGTCAAGGGGACTGTGCCATGACCCCCCCATGCCCCCTTGCAGAGCAGCTCTCCCTGCGGCTGGTGGGCAGCCGCTGCAAGGGGCACCTCGAAGTGTTCCACAATGGCACCTGGGGACGTGTGTGTGCCAATGGCACCAGCCCTGCCACGGCCACCACCGTTTGCCAGCACCTCGGTTGCGGGGACAGCGGGAAGCTGGCAGCTGCCCCCACCCCGGACCCAGCCCCAGCCTGGCTGGCCTGGGTGGGCTGTGAGCAGGGGACCCGCTCGCTCTGGCGATGCCCCTCGGCACCCTGGCACCTGCAGCCCTGCAGCCTCAATGGCGATGCCCATGTCACTTGTGACCAGGACAGTGATGACATGAGTGAGATGCCCACCCCATCCCCAGGTAACTCTACTCGTGGTGAAGCCTCCCAGTGCCAGGCTGGCATGGGTTCTGCTCCTCACCTCACCTGGCAATGTCCCCATAGGTGTTCCCAGTCACACCTTGCCGGTGGCCGTGGTCCTGGGAGTGCTGCTGTGCCTGGCCCTGGGTGCTCTGGTTGTGTGGAGGTGCCGTGCTCAGGCCTGGGGCCGAGGTAGGTCCTGGTGAATGGGTGCCAGGGCAGAGCTGTTCTGGGGCTCTCTTGCCATGGAGTGGCTCTGAAGGCAGGCAGTGAGTGACCCTGGTGCCATTCATGGTCTCCATGACCTTTGATGAGCACTGGCATTCCTTTGAGGCCTTGGTAGAGCCACAGATGCCATCTCAGAAGCCATTTATGAGGAGCTGGACTACACCCTGACACCAGAGTACGAGGAGGTGCCCAGTTGCTCAGGTTGGTGCATATTTCTGTGCCCACTGGCTCTCCTCAGAGACGGGAGGACTTTGCTCCACTGCAGTGCTGGGTCCAGGTGCTGTGGCACTGGCTTGTCCCCATGGCTTCGGGGTGTCTCCTTGTCCCACTGTGGCCCTACTCTGCAGTAAGGGTCTGTGCTGCCTGTGTGGTGGGGGTGTCACCTCTGGGCACGCCCAACAACATTGTTCCCCTGACAGGCTCCCTGTCAGAGGAACCAAGGGCAAAACTGCCATATGACACTGGGGACAGCATGGAGGAGGAGACTGACCCCACGGCAGCCCCAGTCAGGCACACTGGGGACAGCACAGAGGAGGAAAGTGACTCCATGGCAGCCCCAGGTAGGGACATGGGACAGGAACCCATCAGGGAGCCCTGGGGACAGGGCATTTGGACTGCAGAGCTGCAGAGATGTCCTGGTGGCTTTCATGCACATCACCTTTCCCTGCTAATTAATCTCTGTCTAAGAGCTGGCAGCCCCAGTGCCACTAGGATGGCCCCAGTGGCATGGCTGGAGCAGCTAGGCCCCTGCTGCAGCCTCCAATTCATTCCTGTGCCCATCCCAGACTCCCCTGCCCAGCATGGGCCCCCAGATGGCTACGATGATGCCATGGCTGACAATGCTGGGGACATCTCTGAGGAGGTGGCATGGAGGAGCTGGGACTGTGGTCCACCCACAGGTAAGAGGGGTCACAATGATGGCCACCATGTCCCCCTGGAGTGGTACATCCAGGGCAGGGTTTGGCTGTGGTGGTGGGCAGAGAGCTGGTGGCAAATCCATGTAGGCTGCAGAAAGAACCCAGCCAGGGTCTGGCAGAAGGGACACCAGCCTCTGCTGTCCCCTAAGGTGGGAGCTGCCCCCTCCCAAGTCCCGCAGGAGCCACAGAGGACCCTCAAGAGCAGCTGCCACTGGACACAGACTATGATGATGTTGGCACCAGCACACCAGGGGCATCACTGTGAGGATGCCAGGGCCACACCACAGGAGTGCCTGGGGACACATGTGTGAGGTGGTGGGACTGTCCCAAGAAGAGGTGGCTCTGGCCAGGGAAGTGACCTCTCCCTGCCCCAGGACAGGAGGCTTTATTTTATTTCACTGTGAATTGATCTTTTTTTTTTTTTTTTTTTTTTTTTCCAACCTATTAAACCCTAAAACTGGCTGAGGACTCACTGCCAGGGCCTGGGGACATGGGGCAGGAGCTGGACCCACAAACACGTTCCTGGCTGTGGTGGGGACAGCGGGGAGGATGGGAAGGGAACAAGGAGAAGGGGACAGGGGAATTCTTGGGACTGTTCCAAGCATCTTTATTTGGCATCAATAAACACCCACAACTATTCCCACCATCGTGGTGGGGACGCTGGAGAGGGAAGGACCTGGACCAGCTCTGCCTGGTCTCTGGAAGCCAGCAGAAGCAGACGGGACCTTCTCCCCTATGTCCCCATGGATGGGGCAGGCTCAGACCCAGGGGAGTGCTTCTCCCAGACTTCAGCAGCACCAAGAACTGGGACAGAAATGGCTCTGGTTGTTGTGAGGAGCTCTCCTCAAAGTGAGGAGGTCTCCTAAAAAAGAAGACTAACCCTAAAGGCGAGAAGCTCTTCTGAAAGTGGAGACCTCTAAGGGTGAGGACCTCTCCTAAAGGTGGGAAGCTTCCTAAAGGTGATCACCTCCCTTAAAAGTGGAGATCCCTCCCACAGCAGAGGACCTCTTCTAAAAGTGGAAAGCTCTCCTAAAGGTAGGTAATTCTCCTAAAGGGGGAAACCTCTCCTACAGGTGAGGACCTCTGCTAGGGGAGACTTCTGAAGGTGTGGACCTCTCCTGAAGGTGAGGAGCTCTCCTAAAGGAGGGGAGCCCCTTCCTGCCCCCCAGCAGCACCCCACGGTGGAAGGGCAGCCGTGCCATGGCCCCTGGCTCTGGTGTGTCCTGCTCAAGGAGGTCTCTGATCTTTAGGCTGGGCTTCAGAGTCCTGAGGGCAGCCAGTTCCTGCAGCACTTCCTTGTTCAACCCAGAGGTGCTCAGGCTTGAAACAGAAGGGGAAGAGAAAAGCTGTTAAAGCCCACCCCATGCTCTCCTGGGCACTGGGGTGCTGGTACCCCACCCTGCTCAGCACTGGTCAGGCCACTCCTGCAGTACTGGGTTCAGTTTTGGTCCCCATTGTACCAAAAAAGATGTGGACAGGCTGGAGAAGGTTCAGAGAGGACCTCAAGGATGATCCAAGGACTGGGAAGCTGCCCTAAGGAAAGGCTGAGGGAGATGGCTTGGTTGAGCCTGGAGAAGAGGTGGCTCAGGGAGGACCTTAGCATGTGCCAGTATTTCAAGGGTGGTGACACAGATGGAGATTCCCTTTTGACAAGGAGTCCAGAAAGACGGAAAAGATGAAGAGGAGTCATGGAATCATGGAATCATTTTGGTTGGAAGAGACCTTGAAGATCATAGAGTCTGACCCTTAACACAGCACTGTCAGGGCACCACCAATCCATGGCCCTCAGCACCACATCTCCAGGGCTTCAAAACCTTTCCAGGGGTGGGGACTCCACCACTGCCCTGGGCAGCCTGGGCCAGACCTTGACAACCCTCAAGGGCATGAAATTGTTCCTCATGTCCAATCTAAACCTCCCCTGGGGCAACTTGAGGCTGGAATGGGTACGAGTTACTTCTGGGGAGATTCCAATTGGACACAAGAGAAACATTTTTCACAAGAACAATCAGCCATCAGAATAATCTCTCCAGGGAAGTGGTGGAGTCCCCCAAACTGGACTCTTTGAAGGTGCAGCTGGATCTAGACCATGGTTTTTCAAAGAAAAGTTGGACCATATGATCCTTGATGTCCTTTCCAACGTGGGATTTGATGACTCCATGGTCTCCCTCCCTGTCCTACAAAATCCAACCCCAGGGTGATGCTGGGGGGTGGAAGGGGTGACATGCCAAGCACCTTACCCCAGGACCTGCAGCGAGCAAGCAGGATGCTGGAGCTGCTGGCAGAGCTGCAGGACACCATCAGATCCCAGCTCATTGTCACTCAGGTCCAGGCAGGTGAGGCGAGGGTTGTCCACCAGTCGAGCAGCCAGGTCTTGGCAGCAGGCAGCAGTCAGCCGGCAGCTCCCCAGCCTGTGGGGACCAAGACGGGAGGTGGGGGTTTGGCCAGGCCATCGGTGAGCTGCGCCAGCAGGGAAGGAGGAGACACCAACCAGCCCTGAGGTCCCTCACCGCAGCGTCTGCAGCTGGCAGTTGGGGTGCTGCAGGCCCTCGCACAGCAGCCGCACACCAGCGTCGCGCAGCCCCTCGCTGCAGGACAGATCCAGCTCCTCCAGGCACAGGCTGGTGCCCAGCACGGTGGCGAGGTCCTGGCAGCAGGCACTGGTGAGGCGGGAGTACCGCAGCCTGCCAGGCATCCGTGGGAAGCATCATCAGAGCCAGCACAAAGCCTCCCGGTGCCACCACACCATAATGACAGTCCCCACCCCAGTGCCATGGCATCATGGTGATGGTCCCCATGCTGGTGCCAACCCACTGTGGTGATTGTCAGTACCTCAGTGCCACTCCACTATGTTGACAGTCCTCAACCTACCCTGGTCATGGTTCCCACCTCAATTCCTCCTCACTATGGTGACAGTCCCCACCCCAGTGCCATGGCACCATGGTGACAGCCTTCACATCTCTATGGTGACGGCTCCCACGCTGCTGCCAACCCACTGTGGTGACAGTCAGCACCTTAGTGCCACTCCACTATGTTGACAGTCCTCAACCTACCCTGGTCATGGTTCCCACCTCAATTCCACCTCACTATGGTGCCAGTCCCCACCCCACTGCCACTGCTTTCAAGCTCATCACCCTGGGATAACAGGACAGGACACCCTAGAGGGACCCTTTTGGAGAATGTCCCTGGCGTTCCGCTCCACCCTGTGGGTTTGGCCTCCTGGGAGACGCCCCTGAGTGCCAGGGGGACACCTGTGGGTGCCGGTGCCACTCACCGCAGGACACGCAGGCAGCAGCTGGGCTGTTGCAGCCCCTCACAGAGCAGCCGCACGCCAGCATCACCCAGAGCCCCATCTCCCAGTTCCAGCTGGGCCAGGCTGGGGTGTTGGGCCAGCAGCACCCCCAGCTCCGCACAGCAGCTCTCGTCCAGCTGGCACCACTGCAGCCTGTGGGACAGCCCCGGAGAAGCCACCAGCTCATCACACCTGCCCTGGCTGACCACCACCTCCCCCTGACCACCTGGCCAATCAGTGTGGAGAGACCACACTCACCCACCCACCATCCAGCCAATGGGCGTGGACAGACCACGCACACCGTATGGCCAGTTGGCATGGAGGGACCACACCCACCCACCTCCCAGGCAGTCAGCATGGATGGGTCACACCCAAACACAGCCAATCACCATGGAGGAACCACACTTACCTACCATCCAGCCAATCAGTACGTAGGACCTGCACCATCAATATGGAGGGACCACACACCCCCATTCCACAGCCAGTTACCATGGAGGGATCCATTGCAGGGCCAATCAGCACGAAGAAGCCACACCCAACCATGGCCAATCAGCATGAAACAAGCCACCCACTTCCCACCCCCTCCCCCCCCCCCCCC
>WBNM01002450.1:0-67665 GCA_013399055.1 Ramphastos sulfuratus | reverse complement strand
CCACCCACCCTGGAGGTCCATCCCCAGCTCCCAGTTGCTTACTGCTGGTGGTCCCCAGGGAGGAGCAATACACAATGGAGGGTTGACCCCATGGGACAGCACCTGCCCACCCTTCTCCAGTTTGGGTACCCCACATCCCAGAGCCAGCTGGGGTGACCAGGTCCCACCAGCTCCCCTGCCCCGTGCTGGTGGCAGCCCCATGGCCATGTCTGGGTGGTGGTCTCTTACCGGAGCACCCGCAGGTGGCTGCCTGGGTGCCGCAGAGCCCTGCAGAGCAGCTGGATGGGGGCGTGTGGCTCCTTGTGGGCATAGGGATGTTCACTGGCTCCTGAGGCACCAGAGCTACAGGGAGACAGAACCCTGAGGGACATGGGAAGCCCTCACCTGCACACAAATCCAAGCAGAACTTGCCACCAGTTTGAGGAAGGTCTCCTCAGGTTGGATGTCCATCGCTTTAGAGGTGCAAAAGATGGCAAAGGCTGCTGCTGGAGTCACCTGCTTGCAGGCAAAGGTTGGGTGAAACCTACAATTTCAGCTCTTTGTGATGTGAGAAGGAGGACATCTGAGCACAGATGGGCCTGTCTGGCTGGAGAAGTTGAGCTGAGATGCTTCATCTCCACCAATCCCACTGGATGCAGCAGATAGAGAAGCTCCCATGAGCCTTAGTGTCCCACACTTCTCCCCAGGAGTGAGTAAAATCTGCTGAGGAGCAAAAATCTCCAGGGGAAGGACAAGCTAGTGTTTGGGTGGAAGGAGCTGAAATGCCTTTAAAATCATCCTTTGGGGTGGAGAAGGAGAAATCTTTGGAGTGGAGGAGAAATCTTTGGGGTGGAGAAGGAGAAATCTTTGGGGTGAAGGCGGCATGGTGGTATTGGGTTGATGGTTGGACTCAATGATTTTAAAGGTCTTCTCCAACCCAAACAGTTCTTTGATTCTATAATTCTAAGGAGAGGTCTTTGTGATTTGGTGTCACCAGAGCAGGGAGCAGGGAGCTACTTACCGAGGAACCTCCTCCCTGGGATCCTGCAGCTCAAAGGAGCACCCCCGGAGGGTGACGCAGCGCAGCTCATCCCACTGCCTGATGCAGAAGGAAAGAGCCATTTGGTCACAGAGGCTCAACTTGCTGTTCTGCAAGTCGATGTCAGTGAGGCCACCCAGCACACTTTGTGTGAAGCTTTTCTCATTCATCTCAAGCAGAAAGTGGAAAGTGTCCAACTCTGAAACCTTCAGCACTTGGCCAGGGTGGGAGGTGCCTACATGCCTCCCCTGAAGCCACCTCAGCATATCTCCCCTGGCTTGCGGTGAGATTCTGCACCCGATGACTTCATCTGCGTACTCTATGGATTTTTGGCTTTCTAGACCAAACAGGAACCTCACCATGGAGTTCAAATCCTTCCTGGACTTGCTGTAGTTTTCTAACAGCACACTGATGTCCTTCTGGAGAGCCCCTGAGCCACCAACCATTTCCTCATTGTCCTCCAGAACATAGAACATTGCCGCAAAAAACTCCTGCAGGTGCAGGTGTGTGAAGCTGTAGACATTGCCACGGTCTACACCTTTCCTTGAGACTTTCTCATTGAGGAAGAGAGGGAGAAGGTCTGGCTGGTCCAAACCATGCTCCTTGATTTCATCCTCCTCAAACTGGACCTTGTGCTTCCAGATGCCATCAGCAGCCAAAGAGCAGAGCTTGGGTAGGAACCGCTGGAGGTCCTGCAGGTTGTCTCTGCCTGTCTTCATTAGCCAGGAGAGGTAGGACATGGTCACCTGTGTGGTGGTTTTGGAGCACTCAACAAGGCTTTTCTGCTTGGAAAGCTCTTGTTCCAGAAGAGTGCAGACCATCCAGCTCACGATGGGGATGGCACACAAGCTGTACAGGACCTCGTTGCTCCTGGCAAACCTGAAGGCCACATCAGCTTTGTTGTTGTTCTCAAAGTACCTGTGGAAAAATTCCTGCCTGCTGGCTGCAGGAAATCCCAATATTTCAGCGTGACACTCACCCTCCAGGCATCTCCCCAAGCTTTGAAGAGCTGTTGGCCTCGTGGTGATGAGCAAGGAGGATTCAGGCAGGATAGCCCTCTTCAGCAAGCTCAGCACGATGGTTTCCAGTGGCTTCACTTCCCTGAGGTTAGAGCTCAGCTCATCCTTGGGCTGGATCAGGGAAAATCCCAGGGCCTCGAAGCCATCGAAAATGAACAGGATCTTCTTCTGGTCATCAAGGACCTTCCCAGGTGTCCTGTTGTGAGGGTAGCACTTTGAAACCAGCTCTACCGTGCTGGCTTCCTTGGTCGAGGCGAGGTCTTTACAGTCCATGCAGAAGATGTAGTCAAACTGCGTGTGGCGCGTCCCTTCTGCCCACTCCACCATCACCTTCCTGACTGTCATCGTCTTCCCCATCCCCGGGGCCCCCACCAGCACCACCACTTGTGGCGTTTGTCCATCCTCGTTGGGTTTAAACAGAGTCTGTGTGGTCACCACAGTGGTGGCTGGGCCGTTGCTGCTGTTGGCACCTCCCTGGCTGGTGCCCACAGCTTTGTGCTCACCTCCATGCTTCCTCCTGGCGATGGCCAGGGTGGTGTAGCGGCTGCTGATGGACAGGTTCTCCCGAAGACAGGAGGTCACTTCTCTGTACCAGAGGAACTTCTGGGCCACATGCTCTCTGTATTTCTGCTGGTACTCTGGACCAGTGAGAAGCAGAGTCAGTTCCAAGCAAAACTAGATCCTTGAGAGGCTCCTAACCAACCCAACCATGCTCCTGACACTCCAGGGGGACACTCAGGGCTTTCCTAAGTCTGGCTGAGGCAATAAGGACAACATCTGCCAGAACTGAGGGACTCTGGCCAGTTGGTGGTTCCTTCTAGGCCATCATCTGCCAGAATTTAGGGCTTCTGTTCAGCTGGGGAAGTCCTTCTAGGACACCATCTGCCAGAATGTAGTCAAGGAGGCCCTTCTCTTCCAGGTCCTCCCATCGTCCTGATCCATCAACCCTTGTGTTAACCACCCTGCAATCCTCATCCACCCTAGGAGCAACTGTGTCTTCTCTTGTCTCTGGGGCCAAGGGAACCAGTCCTGGGCTCCTGATGATGTTTCCAGTTCTGATGTCACCAAACATGAGCTCTGCAGAGATGTCCCTAATCCCTATCCCAGGAGGAAAGGACCTGCCAGGTAGTGCCAAGAGCCTTCAGCTCTTCTCCAGGAGAAGGAAGCTTGGCAGTAAGTAGGGACAGCAAGAAGAGAGGTTCCTACAGCCCTCAAACTGATAGAACCATGGTTGGACATCTTCATGTTTCCAGGGTTCCTGGCAAGCTGAAACCTGCTCCTCCCAATTCCCACCTGTCTCCAGGATTACTCAAGGGAAAAAGAGACAAAGAAAAGGAAAATACCTCCTGGCTTCCTACCTTTCACCTTCTCACCCAGGAGTTCCTCAGCGAGGTCTCTCTGATTCATCTCTTCCAACAACCCAATTGCTACGTCCATGGCACCATCTTCGCCATAGCTCTTGCCCATGCAGCTGGCAAGTGTGCAGGGCTGAGTGGCTTTCTCCAGCAAATCCTTTGGGATATTCCATCCTCCTGCCACCTGAACCTCCAACAGCTTTGTCTTAAACTCCTGGAAGTCTTGCAGTGTGAGACCTTGCAGTGCTTGTGAGAGGACACCGAAGGCATGTTCCTCCTCAGCCATCACAGGAAGTCACCTGAGATACCAACAGTTAGATACCACTACAGCTACACCACAGCAAAAGGGTTTCCAGCTGGGCACCAAGTTTGTCCTGTACAGCCCAGTGCTTCCCACCCTGGAATGGCTGGGGACAATCACCCCAACATGGCATGGTCACCAGAGCTGTGGGTGCTGCAGGATCTGGCACCATGAGGATGCCCCGCCTGGGATGGGGGCACAGGAGAGGGAAAACCAACACCCATCAAAGTATCCTTGGGGGGTTGGAACCAGAGCAGGGGCTGCAGCCTGGAGCCAGCCTGGGGACAGGCAGGTGTGGCTGGCCATGCCATGATGGACTCACCAGCGGAGCAGGGGGGTGGTGAGAGGCTGCCAGGAGGAGGAGCTTGGTGCTGCCTGCAGTCCCCGTGCCATGCTCGGGCAGGGTTTTGCTTCTCTCCGGAAGCTCCAGCTCACACTTCCTCCTTCCCCACCACGAGGCAGGAGCTCACCCAGCAGCCCCCCAAACCCTCCCAGATGGTGCCTGAGCACCCTGAGAAGTGCCAGCAATGAGCCCACCAAGGAGATGCTGGTTTAGGGAAGTAAAAAGTGGGTTTAGCACACCACACTCACAGGGTCACAGGAGCTGAAGTCCCTCTCCTGCTTCTCCTGGAAGCTCAACCTCATCCCAAAACCAGGTTTGAGTGAATAGCTCCCAAATCCCTGAATTTCCAGCCTTTCCAGAGCAAACAAAGACCCATTCCAGGGTGTCCAAAGCCTTTTGGGCTTGACTCTGTGAGAAAAGCTGCAGACCTTCTCTGCTTCCCTCTTTGGGACTCCTGATTTGTGTTACTACACTTCTCCTCCCCATTCCCAGTGTCCCATGTCTCTAGGAGATATCTATCACCCTACAGCTCTCCAGCAGCAGATCTAGCTGGGATTAGTTTCCTTTAAATCCAGGAAAACAGGGATAAGTTGACATTTTAGAGCAAAACTAGAAGTGGGGAGATTCAGGTTGGATGTTAGGAAGAAGTTCTTCACCATGAGTGTGGTGAGACACTGGAACGGGTTGCCCAGGGAGGTTATAGCAGCCCCATCCCTGGAGGTCTTTAAGGCCAGGCTGGATGTGGCTCTGATCTAGTGTGAGGTGTCCCTGCCCATGGCAGGGGGGTTGGAGTTGGATGATCCTTGAGGTCCCTTCCAGCCCTGACAATTCTGTGATTCTATGATTTTCCACAGGGATTACATCCTGCAGCAGCTTCCACCCTTGAGCAAGATGGACCTCCAAAGGGATCCTGTCACAGACAACATGGAGCTAAATGTGAATGCTGCAGAAGCAGAGCAGGATGGATGGATAAAAATAACAGGAAATGGAGAATTGGGCTGGGAGATGTCAGAGGATTGTTGGGATCAGATGCTTGGAAGGGGAAAAGAGCTGGGAACAAGTTGTTGTCCAAGGGTAAGAGCTCCCCTGATGTCCCATCCTACCAGCCCGTTGCTGGGCAGGCACTGGTGGCTCCAAGATGGTAATAGCCTTATGGTTTGTTCTCCTGCAGGACCAGCCTTGAGGGACCACAGCCTTGGCCAGGCACTGGTGGCTCCAAACTGACAACAACCTGATGGTCTTGGTGGGTTTCTCTGCTTACAGGACCTGCTTTGGGGGAGCACAACTCCCAGAGGACACCAAAGCCTGTGACAGCTCCACTAGCAAGTGTGTAAGGGCAGGAGGAACTTGCAAAGGGGGTAGGGGAGGACCTCCAGCAAGCAAGGGAAAAAGTGTTTGGAAGAGTTGGCAAACAAAAGCTCTGCAGGATTTTAGCTGGAGTCCTACGGGGTCTGCACTGGCCAGTGCTGGGACAGGGTGGGGGGATGGCACCTGAGGGGTTGAGTCAGGAGATGGAGCCAGAGACAGGACTAGAAACAAAGGCACAGTGCAAGGGCTGTCGAGACAGGACCAGAAACACAGCAACAACACAGACCTCAGAGTCTTCCTAGAGCCCAGAGGACTACCACAGTGGGGGCAGAAGGTCTGGTCTGAAGACAGACTGGGAAGATTCCTTCTGAGTAGTTCAGTGAAGGTTCTGAGCTACCTACAGCACTGAGCTGAAGCTCATGAAGGAGGAAACAACCAACAGTGCTCAGAGAGAAAGCCCCCAGGGCTGAGCTTAAGCAGAGCCCAGGCCACATGGAGGTGGGTGGGGAGGCCCCAGGTGGGGCTGGTCAGGACATGGAAGCTATTAGTAGACCCTCAGGGGCAGGTGGCCTTGTGCTTTCACTGCAAGGACCTTCTGTGTGGGGTGCTGAGCCAGGTAGCACTTTGAGAGATGTTCAGAAGATGCAGAGATGTGGTGTTGAGGGCCATGGTTTAGTGGTGACCTGGCAGTGCTGGGTTAAAGGTTGGACTCCATGATCTTGGAGGTTTTTTCCAACCTCAATGATTCAGTGATTCTAAGGAGGACTCTTTGCTTTGAAGTGATGATGTGGCTGAGGAGAAGGAGGAGGTTGTGTCTGGCACAGCCTGGCTGGCTGCTGATGCTCTGCAGCAGGACCTGGGCTGTGTGCCCAGCTCTGAGCCAACCTTGGGCTGCCCACAGCCCCTCACAGACCTTGCAGGACTTGTGTAAGTGGGGTCAGATCCCAGCCTGCTGGGACAAGGGTGGGGGGAACTGGCACAAAACCACCCTGAGGTGCAGCATTTGAGTCTCATCCCTTTGCTCTGCAGAGCTTCTCCTTGGCAGGAGAAGCTGAAGCCCTTGACTTGCTGCTGGAGGGTTGTCACACTCAGAAATCCCTTATCCTGGGGGGAGGGAGGAGCACTCCATCCTCCTTTTTTCATTGTCTACACACAAACATCCCAATTTAGCAGGCTGACCCTCTCCCCAGTATGCCCCTCCCTCCCCTGCTACATTCCCTGTCATCACTGCAACCCAGATGGGATTTGGAGGAGCAAGAGAGTGAAAGGTGGGGCAGGTGGGATCAGAGCTGCAGGGACAGCCCCAAATCATGGAACCTGCAAGTCCAGGGTTCAGCCCCTGGCTAAGAGGGGACGTGGAGCTGCACCCAGCTTGTCTTCACCACCCTGCCAACCCCCACTTGGCATCTCGTTGCCCTCCCTCAAAGTCCCAGCCCTCCCCTCTGGATTGGAGCAGTCTCCTCCCCCTTGCTCTCCATCTTTATGCAGTCTGCAGAGATGCATTGTGGGAAACTCCCAAGTTATTCCTCCCCCCTCCCCCCCATTTCTGCCTTCCTCCCTCCCTCCTCTCTGCGCAAGAGCCAGCTCCCAAGGTGGGATTCCTGCAGCCAGAGGACAGAAGGTAAGAGCTGCTGCTTTCCTCTGGCTCTTGGGGGGTGAGGGGACAGAGCTGCTGGGGATCCCCAGCTCTGGGTGCGCAGACACAGCATTGCCAAGCAGCATTCCCACAAGGTGACGTAGCAAAAGGCAAAGCTACCTGGTCAAGGTGAGTGTCTGCTTGGGGCGGAGGTCAGGAGCTGCCATGCCTGTTAACAGGCAAAAGTGCTTTGTTTAACCCAGTTACAATGAGCAGAGTGACGACAGCCGGTCCTCAGGAGCTCCCTTTCCTTGCCCTTCCCACCCCAGCTCCCTTTCCCTTCCCCATCCCAGCTGCCAGCTCCTGCTCGCTGAAGGTCAGGCAGGCACAGGAGGCATTTCCGCAGACGCAAGTGCGTGGGACTCTGCTCCCTTCCTGTCCCTTCCACCTACCTGAGCTCTCCAGGTTGGCCACTTCCAGAGACCACCAGCCTTCGGGATCGGGAGGGAGCAGCCCTGGGTGGGAAGGGGGATCTGGCGCTGCAGAATGCCCGCTGGAAGCAGCAGCGCTGTGCGGAGGCAGGAGCGGAGTCAGCCATGTGCCGGAAACGGGGAGCCGGCAAGGAGGGGGAGCAGCGCTCCCGGTTGCAGCTCCCAGCCTCGGCGGGAGGGTTCGGCCACCTCCCTGCAACCTTTCGAGCAGCTTTCCAGCTGCGTTTCCTCTCCTGGCAGCATGGGCAGAGGGGATTTGGGTTTGCCCTTCCTCTGCCTGGATGGATTTAATGTCGAACCCACAGCAGGAGGCGAGCACAGCTGGGAGCTCTGGCTGGCTGTCCTCACCCTTCCCACGGGAAGAGCTGGGATTTGTGCCCTCGGGAACTGAGGCTTTGATGTCAAAGGGATAGTTTTGATAGGATCCTCAGCTTGAGCCGGAAGGGAGCTGCAAAGGGTAAATCTGCCCCCAAGGGGACCAAAATGCAGAGAGGTGACCAAAATGCAGAGAGCTGAGCTAGTTTAAGTCGTGGGGAGATGACAGCCCTGGCTGTTTGTCCTCTCCCTTCCCAAGGAAGCAGCTGGGATTTGTGCTGTCAGCAACTGGAGCTTGGATATCAAAGGGGCATCTTTGATAGGACCCCCAGCCTGGGCTGGAAAGGAGCCCGCAAAGCAAAAACCTGCCCTCAGGATGCAGAGGCAGTAGCTATGTAAGCTATGGGGAGATGACTCCAAAGGAGTGCGATGGGAGAGGACACCAGAGCAGGGCTCCTCTTTCACGGTGTGGACTTCCCAGGCTGAAATTCATGGCGGGGGGTGGGGTGTCCTTGGCTTTTCAGCTCGATATCTCTGCCTCTTCAAGTCTCTCGGAGCATCCCTGCCTTGTTTGTTTGCAGGGACCTGTTGATTTGGTCCCTGCTCCTGCTCAGCTCCCTGTGACCATCTGGTAGCTTCTGGTGGGGTTGAGGGGCTGGGGCGGGGGGGAAGGGAAAAAGAGGATTTTTATTCCCGAATCGAGGTCAGGCTGGCAAAACTTCGGCGTGGGGGCAATATGAGGAAGCCCTCCCCACCGCAGCCCCGTTTTCCTGGGTGGGGCTTGGGCAGGATGCTGCCGGGAGAGGGAGGATGGACTATGCTGGATTGAGCTCCCTGCTCCATCTCGGGCCCGACCTCCAAAAGTCTGACCTTCACAGGTTTGACCTTCAGCATTTTCCTTCTTTCCTTTCTCAGCTACCATACCCAACACCAGCCTCTGATGCTGCGATATTGTGGCAGGGTGGGGGAAGAAAATCCAGAATTCCACCCCCCGAAAATGGGGATATTTATCTCTCTGCATCCATCCTCTCCTCTGGCAGGCTGCCAGGACCTACCCAGCTCCACATAGCTCAGCATCGGTGGCACCTCCTCCTCCATCACCTGCAGATCCACACTGCTTTGGGCTCTGCTCAGCTGTCTTCCCAGAGAGCTCCTTGCTCCAGGGGGGACTTCCTTGCTGGGCCATGGGGACAGGCAGGCAGGGTGGTGAGGGGGAGGGATGGAGCTCTCTGAGCAAGCATTTCTGTGCTGGTGCTGCTTTGGCCACCCCTTCCCCAGGTCCTCTGCCCAGCTTCCTTCAGGGAAATGAGGGACAGCTCTGGCTTTGCTGCACAGGGTGAGTGAAAGACTTCACCCTGGAGGGTGCCAGGCAGCCTCATGGAAGGTCACTGCCTTGTGCTGAGCTGGTTTCTCCTCTGTCTGCAGCACCTTCTTGTATTTCAGCTGCAAAGCAACAGTTTTCAGGCTGATGCCTGCAGATCTGGGAGCTCTCAGCACTGGGACCTGGCTCTGCATGTGCAGAATTGTCTCTGTAATCTTCTGGATGATGCCACCAGAGCCTGCTGCAATCCCACATGGGGCAGAAGAGCTGGATTTAGGATGCCTTTCAGCTGAAGAGCGCTGTTGCTTTCTCTGCAGGGGTTGAGCCTGTTTTACTGTGTCAGAAATAACCTTTTTTTTGGGTTTTTTTTTTCCTCCCTATGGATATTGAATTTGAGGGGTGTGGGACCCACTGGCTGCCAGCAAAAAAAGGCATTAAAAGCATTGATCTGTTAGGAAGGAAATGGAACCAAAGGAGATGATAGATCATAGAATCAGTCACAAGTCAGAAATTAACCTTCTGCATCTAGGGACCAGCTCCTGGCTGCTTGGAACATCAGCAGCCCCAAACTGGAAGTATTTGCACTAAGGTAGTTTCCTAAGCACTGTCAGGCCCAGTGTAGAGAGCAGAGCTTTGGGGGATGGAGGTGATGATTTATTCAGCTTTCTCCAAGAGGTAGCAAGGAGCCACAAACCCCCTCCTGACCCTACCACAGTGTTATTCCTGAGGTGGCATCCCAGGTTTGGTGCTGAGCAGAGAGCTGAGATCTGCCCCAGTCTGTTGGGATGGATGTTGTGGGGAGTTGCCTACCTACTCCCTGGAGACACCCAAATGTTTCAGGGGTGGAAACCTCCCTCCTGGAGAAGGCAGCTCTCTGAGAAGATAGCTGAAGAGACCCAAAAGTGATGTGGACCTCCAGGTGATGGAGGAAGGGGTGTCACTGATGCTGAGCTGTAAAGCTGAGCTTGGAAGGGAAATAATTAGCTTTTCTTGATGGCAAAGTGGCAATGGGAGGCTGCTGGGCCAGCTTCTGCTGGGCCTTTTGGGGTTTGGTGATCTCACAGGAGATGCCAGCCTGTCCCCAGGAAGGGATGTGCCATGTTTTGCTGCAGCAGCTTCGTCCCTGGTGCCACAGAGCTGCTGGCATTGGATTGCTGAGGCTCTGGGAGGGCTGGGAAAAGCTTCGTAAAGGGAAGAAAAACAAACTGCTTGCAAAATGGTGAGTGTGGCAAGAGCCAAAAGATGCCCTGGGTGGGGTGCAGGATGCACCCAGCTGCCTGTGGGATGTCCTGCTGGTGGGTTAAAGCCCTGTGGTTGATGTTGCTGGCAGCAGCATCTCCCACTGCATCTTCTACATGGCTCCTTGTTGAACCTGCTCCAGTGCTCCAAACCAGTGTCCTGCCAAGTAGCTGCCATGAGGGGAAAAAAAAAAAAAAAAGGTCATGTCCTGGCTGAGAATCCCTTCATTTGTTCTCATAAATGTCTGCTTTAGAGTGAGCAATGCTCAGTCCTGTCAGGGAGGGGTTTAGGGTCTAACCCCTCATGGTTTTTGGAGGGTGAAAGCTAAAATCTTATCCCACTGCAAAAAAACAATGGCACTGTGGGGTGGAAAACCAGGATGGGATTCTGTGTCTGGAGGGGGCTCAAACCCAGCATCATAGCTTGGCCAGCAAAGTGAGGTGCTCTGGAATGGGTTTGGTGTTGGCTGCCCCCCAGCCCCTTGTGTGCTGTTATGACTCTGAGAAGCTGGGTTTGGCAGCAGGAGGAGCTTTCCAACCTGATCTCAGCAAAGTGCCCTCAGGTTCTCTCCAGTTCTAGAAGCAGCTCTGCTCCAAGCCATGGCTGGGAGAGCAACAGGCCCAGCTGCATCAAAAGGGCTGGTGGTATTTGTGTGAGTGACCCAGGGAGATTGTACAGCCGTGCCAAGTGTGACTTCTGCCAACAGCAGGTCAGGTCCACTGTGCCCACCCCTATGGATGTAGAACCAAAGGATTGTCTGGGTTGGGAAAGACCTCTAAGATCATTGAGTTCAACCATCAACCTGAGACCACCACGGCCCTTAAATCATTGGTGAGGGGACATGATTGGCACCCCTGGAGAGAGTTTGAGACAGAATCTTCTCTTTCCCCAGGCTGTTTTGGGAATGCTTTCCTGATTTCTGACATGTTTGGGGGCAGCTGCCAGCAGAGGCAGAAGAAAGCGCTTTTGTGTTGCTGTTGTGTCCATGCCAGGCAGTGCCAAGTTCAGGTGATGAGCTGCCTCTTTGCTACTGTGCATGGTGAGCACTCTGATGGAGGAGGGAAAGGACAAGAAGAGATGGCCTCAAGGTGCACCAGGGAAGGCTTAGGGTGGCCATGAGGAACAATTTCTTGCCCTGAGGGCTGTAAAGGCCTGACCCAGGCTGCCTGGGACAGTGTCTCCATCCCTGGAATGTTTTAAAAAAAACCCTTTTAGACATGGTTTGGGGACATGATTTAGTGGTCCTGGTGGTGTTGGGTTTGTGGTTGGACTTGATGATGTTAGAGGTCTTTTACAACCTTAATGATTCTACAGAAGGAGGGACTTGGTTGAGCCTTTTTTGGCAGCAGCCTGTGTTTTTTTGATAGCTGTGGGAAGTTGAAGTGAGCTGCAAGAGCTTTCCAGATTATGATGCTGGAGAGAAATGGCTGGTTTAGGGCTTGTGAGGTGCCCTGCAAGGAGCTTTTGTGAATGGTGCAGCAAAAAAAAGTGTGCACCAGGAGCTTGCTGTGGGTCTGTTGAGGGCAGGGGGGACAGCAGCAAGCTGCCTTTCCTTGGTGCTGCAGGCTTAAAGGCAGAGTTAAAGCTACCATAGCTCATGGTTCTCATTGATTGATCTTTATGGAAATAACAGAAGAAAGGTGTGGGCCATGGTTTTCCTGTGTCCATGGCTGTGGCCAGGCAGAGTGACTCAACAGGGTAGGTTAGAGGAACCTGCAGCTGTGGTTTGGGTCTAAAAACACCCAACGGAGAGCAAAAGTGAAGCCCTTAGCAGGGGTATAGTATTTGTGATGCCTCTCCATAGCTCACAGTAAAACGTCTGCCACATTCACCTCAGAGGGATCTTTGGGGTGAGGACAAGCATGGCTCACAGCTGTGACAGCTCAGGTGTCACCTCTTGCAGAGGTCAGGGTGTAGAAAAGGCTGCTCAGCCCTTTTCTGAGCTGCTGCTGGTGGGCAGTGTTGGGACTGGCTGCAGGGCTCTGAAGTGCTGTGTCACCCGTGCGGGCAGCGTGGCAGGACGCTGGCACTTGTGGTGCGAGCTGAGACTTTGCCCCACCTCTTTGCCCCATCCGGGCAGCTGATGGCCCACCGAGGTGCCCAGAGTGCTCATCCCCCAGCACTTCACTGCAGTTGTGAGACCAAACCAGTTTAGCTGGGCTGCAGGAACCCATCCTGCTCCGGTCCCACCTGCCCACACTGCTGCACCAGCCAGGCTGGGAGGGAGGTGACACCTTGGTGGCACAGGGAGCGAGGGGTGAGGTCCTGCAAGGCTGAGCATGCCGTGTAGGTGATGGTTGGAGTTTTGGTGGTTGCTAGCACCAGCTGGACAGGAGATGAGCCTGCCGGGTCTGGGTGCAGCCGCAGGATTGCCGCAGCCCTGGAGTGGAGGTTTTGCTGGCACATCCCCCACCAGGGCAGCAGTTTGAAGCAGCTGCTGCTGCTGCTACCTTCCAGCATCTGATGTTCTCCATGCTAGGATTCAAAGGGCTTGTTTGAGAGGGGAACCTTTAATCCAGGACTGGGGAGGGGGGAGTGATGCAGGGAGCAGCAAACAGCAGATTGAGCAAAGGATTCATAAGCATCTCCTCAGCCCGAAGTGGGTCAGCAGCGTTCGGTGTTCCTCAGTGCTGCTGCCCCCAGGCTTGGCTTTGGGAGGGCTACAGACCCGGCAGGCTCCCAGCACAGCCCGGTCCTGATGTGCTCGGGCTGTTGGAGGTTGTCTCTAACAAGCTCCTCCTGCTTGCCTTGTGTTTTCTCACACGTTGCATCAGGAGGGACCAAAACAGAGCATAAAAGAGTTAAAACCTTCGTGGGGAGCTGCTCACAGAAGCTGAAGGAGACCAAACTCCTTATGTAAAGCTCTTCTAATATTGATGTTACTACTGAGAGACACTGCATGACCTCATCTGTCTCCACAGCACTTGTTGGAGGTGGGGGGAAAGGCTCAGTCACATCACTCTGCCATCATCTCAGGTGCTTGCCCAGCATCTCAGTACCTTTGATGTCTTTATTGCCCCAGCAGCTCAAGAAGGAGGAGAAAAGCTTGCTGGTCCCCACTGGAAATGGGACTTGAAGTGCTGGGAAACTGCCGAGTTGCAGAGGGAGGTTGGGATGAGGCAGGGGACTGAATGCAAATCCTGGTGGATCACTCCCCATAGGGTAGAGGAAATGGGCACAGAACTCTGAGGACACTTTTCAGGTCTGGTGCTCCAAGCTGCATTCCCTAGGGGTTAGATAAGGAGGTTGAAAGGCCAGGTGTGACCCCCTTGGAGCCATCAGTGGGGGGAAAAAAGTGAGGTCTTGCCTATTTCTGATCTCTTCTCACTCATGCCATAATACATCTCTTGAAGAGCCTTGAGAGCTTGACATGCACAGGTCATGTTGGAAGCTGGTGGTAGCACTTCATCCCCCAGAATCCTCCCCCCCAATCCAGTTTCCAACAGGCTGGTTCCAGTCACTTCAGCTCACAGCTGAGTGCTGATGGGTTGGGGTTTTTTTCCCCTTTGAGGCAAATGATTTATTTTTCAGGTGCTTCTTTGAAGTGGCCAAATCTGAATTCCCTTGTTGATGAGCAGCACAGGAACAGGGCCTGCAGTCTAAAATGACCTGCTCTGGAGCCACCAGCTACTGGTGCCTGGATCCCTGGTGCTGAGTCAGTGCTGAGAGCTGGGCTTGGCAGGTGCAAGCTGCACCTGCCAAAGGGAAGCTGAGAGAAGGGTTATTTTCTGCCCCTTAAAAAGCCACTTTGGGCTTAAATGACCAAATTCAAGCATCCCAGCTGAGGCCTGCTGAAGGGACCTGGGATTAGTTGCTATTCAGTGTATGTTCTTCTCCTGTGACACTGGAAATCCTTCACCATGTTGGTGGAAGAGCAACTGCCTGAAGAACACAATGAGGACTGTGCTGGCTGAAGGTGTCTGCTTCAAAGTCCTCCTTTAGCTTCAGGAAGGAGAAGTCTGGTCTTGAGAGGCACAAACCACCTCCTCCAGCTTTCCACCCTCACTTCCAGCTGTGACATCTCAAAGGGAACTGAGAGAGGGCTTGGTCACATTTCCTTGCAGGCACCTCAGCACCCATGGGAGTTGAGCAAATGTCACCATGCCTGACTTGAGCAACATGGAGTTGTGGGATGGTCATTGCCATGGTTCAGCTGCTCCAGGCTGTGAGGTTTGGAGGCAGAGAGAAGCATTAATGCTTACCTAGTAATGGGGACCCATTTGACTCTGGACCCAAAGCCATCAGAAGCCATGCTACTGAAGAGGATGGGGCTTTGGGACTTCACCTTGAAAAAGCAAAGCTTCATTTGTTTTCCAGACATGGGAATGATAAAGTGAAGGGAGATTAGGAAGTGGGAAAGAAGATTGGAAGGCAGACTCTTGTCTGGCGCCCAGTGCTAAGACACATGGCAATGGGCACAAAGTGGAAGCCAGGAGGTTCCACCTGAAGATGAGGAGAAACTTTTTTGGTGTGAGGGTGCTGGAGCCCTGGAGCAGGCTGCTCAGAGAGGTTGTGGAGTCTCCTTGTGTGGAGAGCTTCCAATGCCCCCTGGCCATTGTGCTCCTGGGCAAGCTGCTGTGGGTGCCCTACTTTAGGAGGGGACTTGGACTGGATGATCTCTTCTGCCATTTCAGGCTCTTTCTGCACAGCATTGCCACAGGTCAGTAGCTGTTTCTGAGACTGTGTTTAGTTTTGGGCTCCCCAGTTTAAGAGGGACAGGAATCTGCTGGAGAAGGTCCAGCAGAGGGCTATGAGGATGATGAGGGGACTGGAGCACTGCCTGGTGAGGAGAGGCTGAGGGACCTGGGGCTGCTTAGTCTGGAGAAAAGAAGACTGAGAGGAGATGTAATAAATGTTTATAAATATCTGAGGGCTGGGGGTCAGGAGGAGGGGGGACAGGCTCTGCTCACTTGCTCCCTGGGATAGGACAAGGAGCAATGGATGGAAGCTGCAGCACAGGAGGTTCCACCTCAGCACAAGGGGAACTTCTTTACTGTAAGGGTCCCAGAGCACTGGAACAGGCTCCCCAGAGAGGTTGTGGAGTCTCCTTCTCTGGAGACTTTCAAGGCCTGTCTGGATGTGTTCCTGTGTGACCTGAGCTGGATTGTCTGGTCCTGCTCTGGCAGGGGGCTTGGACTCTATGATCTCTTTGGGTCCCTTCCAACCCCTGACATCCTGTGAGCCTGTGAGGCTGTTTTCAACCGGAGCACAGAAGAAGTGCCTGGATGGAGCTTTGTCACAAGTATACATTCAGCCAACCCCACCATGCTGTTTGAGTTCCTCCTTGCTGAGAGTGGGGCAGCTGCAGAGACAGTGTGGGGGGGGTCGCTCAGCTTTTAACGAAGGAGGTGGAAAACATCTACGGACGAGTTCTACACATCTAGTGGGGGGCAGCTTCCCACCTCAGCCTTGCAAAGATTTGCCTCCCAACTTGAGACAGTGAGGAGAAAATCCTGGCCTGGGGATGGGGCTGGCTTCTGCAGAGGCAAGAGGACCTTCTAATGGTCGGATGTTACAGCACAGCCAGCAGTGACTCATCTTCAGTCAGCGCAGGATTGATGCAGCTTTCGTCTGCGCAGGCAGGAGATGGATGAAGAGATGGTTGCTAATTTGCTGAGGGATGAGGCTGACAAAGTGCCCTTCAGGGGGCCAGGCAAAGCTGGTCCTTCCCTCAATCTTGTTGCTTCAGCTGGGGCCAACTTGTTGCACCAGTGAGGCTGCACCCACCTTTGAGAGCTGCAACGTCCAGAAGCATCCCAGGAGGAGTGTGGGGTCTGTCTGCTGCTTCTCGCAGTGGTGGGGCTTTGGAGGGCTCTTCTCTTTGGTCACTGGTTTCATGCTCTCTGCTTCCTCTTCCCAGCCTGGGCAGGAGCTGGTTGGCTGCTAGCACGTTAAAAGCTCCCTGCAAAGGCACAGGGTGAAATATCGTGGAGGAGAGGGGGTTGGAAAAAGGGAGGGGGTGGAGCACCAAAGCTTCTTCCCAAGTGCTGCTGCCTGTGTGGGAGGCAGAGAGGGAGCTGGGAGGGGGAGGGATGGGCAGAAACACAGCTGAGAAGGGAAGAATAAATAGATGTGAGGAGCTCTAAAGAAGAAAGGAAAGGTGGAGAATCAGGCCATGAGAGGAAAATTTTTTGATGGAATGAGGGATGAGGAGGAGCCAAAGGGCTGGGGAAAAACCCTCAGGCTCATGCACAGCTACTGAAGATGAGGAGAGTTCTTCGCAGTCTGCGCAGTGTGGAGGTGCTTGAAGGTGAAAACACAGAGAAACACTTTGGTTGAAAGAAACCTTCAAGATCCTTGAGTCCAGCCATTCTCTAGCTCTCCAAGGCTGGTGCTAAACCATGTCCCTCAGCACCACATCTCTGCCTCTTTGAAACTCCTCCAGGGACTGGGGATTCAACCACCTCCTTGGGCAGCCTGTGCCAGAACCCTTTCAGTCAAGAAGTTTCTTCTAGTGTCCAACCTAAACCTCCCCTGGCACAACTTGAGGTTGCATTGCCTTCATGCCCTTGAGCCTAGGAATGGGAAGTAGAGTGAAAAGAAAGAAGGGATGATGCTCAAGGTGAGGCTCTGACTGGGGGTTAGCTAATAGCCCTCAGAAGAGGGTTGAGTATTGTGATGGCAGAGAATGTGCTGCTGAGGGTACTCTGGGTCTGGAGGAGTAGGAGGGTAGCAAATAGCTGCAGGCCAGCATGATGCCAACTGAGACAGGGGCTGTGGTATTGGTGCTGCAGCTGGTGGGGGCAGAAAGGGAACTTGAGCTTCTCAGAGGCAGAGTTTGCCAGCATCAGCTCAACCAAGCCAAAGAGGCTGGAGGGATGCTGGGCAGTTGTATCTGAAGGGGAGTGTCAAGAGGCTGGGGCCAGACTCTTGTCAGTGGTGCCCAGGGACAGAACAAGGGGCAGAGGGCACAAACTGGAAGCCAGGAGGGCCCATCTGGAGATGAGGAGAAGCTTGTTTGGTGTGAGGGTGCTGGAGGCCTGGAGCAGGCTGCCCAGAGAGGTTGTGGAGTCTCCTTCTGTGGAGAGCTTCCAACCCCACTAGACATTGTGCTCCTGGGCAAGCTGCTGTGGATGCCCTACTTTAGGAGGGGGCTTGGACTGGATGAGCTCCAAAGCTCTGTCCCCACCACACTGGTGAGATTCTGTGTCTGCTTCCAGTGATAGAAAAGTCCTTTCACATGGACAGGTAAGAACTGCTGATATCGATTTTGGGGCTTAGTTTGCTTTCTACATCATCTGAAAAGCTTTTCTAGTCTGCCTGAGGGGCTTGTTCTGCTTTTAGTGGAAACTGACTGAGACATCAAGAACTTCTTTGTGGAGCTGTTTGTAGCAGCACAGGGCATGGCTGCAGGACAAAGCCCCACACCGCTTTGCAGGCTCTGAACAAAACCAACTTTCCTGCTTCCAGGAACCTGGAATCCTCATCTGCTTGATGAGGGGTGTGAACCAGAGAGGACATGGCCAAACTGGGAGGTACTGGGGGTGCAGAATGCCCATGTCTCAGCAGAAAGGTCTGTTTGCCCCCTCTGTAATTTACCATCTCCGTTGGCTGCTGAAAGCTTTCCTAGGGAAAGCAGCAGAAGTTTCATGCTGGGCTCGTACCTAGAACCACATAAAGACTGGAGAAAGTGTGAGCAGCCCAGATAATTGATATTAGGGTGATTAAGAAGGTAATTTAATATTCATGACATGATGAAGCTGTCTTTCTGTGCTTAAACCTCTAAGCCTACTTCAGTCTTGGGCTCCACTCACTATTTCATAGAATCACCAAATGGTTCAGGTTGGAAAGGATCTTAAAGCTCATCCCAGTTCCAACCCCCTGCTATGGGCAAGGACACCTCCCACCAGCCCAAGTCGCTCAAGGGCTCGTCCAGCCTGGCCTGGACACTTCCAGGGAGGGGGCATCCATAACTTATTTTTTTGTGTCATTGTTGTACCAGCTGTAAAAATGAGGTTAAATTGCTCCTGGAGATGAGGAGCAGAGTCCTGAGGGTGACTACTTGCAGCCTCAGCCCTGCATCTACACAGAGTTTACTGAGCACAGCAGAACAAATGCTCTTTGGAAGCAATAAGAAGGAACAGGTGAGGCAGGTGGTACCTACAGAGACATTACTGGGCACTGGCGAGGCCACAGCTTGAGTCCTGCGTTCAGTTTTGGGCTCCTCACTTCAAGAAGGACATGGAGGGGCTGAAGAAGGTCTAGAGAAGGGCAACAAGGCTGGTGAAAGGTCTGGAGCACAGGTCTTGTAGCTGAGGGACCTGGGCTTGTTTAGCCTGAAGGAAAGGAGGCTGAGGAGAGAGCTTCTGGCTCTCTGCAACTCCCTGCAAGGAGGCTGGAGCCAGGTGAGGGTTGGTCTTTTCTCCCAGGAAGCAAGTGGCAGGACAAGAGGAAACAGCCTTAGGTTGTGCTAGGGGAGGTTTAGTTTGGGCATTAGGAGAAACTTCTTGACTGAAAGGGTTCTCAAACACTGGAACAGGCTCCCCCAAGCAGGTGGTTGAATCCCACAGAAGAAGAAAGAGGCAGAGATGTGGTGCTAAGGGACATGGTTTAGCACCATCCTTGGTAGAGTTAGAGAATGGTTGGACCCAATGATCTTAAAGGTCTTTTCCAACCCAGAAGATTCTCTGCTCCTCTGTCTGATGCAGCTATGGATTTCCATCATTTCAGTACTGCAGTTCCCTCAGCCAGCTCCAGCTGAATGGCTTTGGAGAAGCTGGTGGCCTTCCAACGATGGCTTTCAAGGTGATGCAGGAGAGGTGGGAATGAGAGCTTGGTGTGAGATAGAAAGACATTGCTCACTTTTGCTTTGGACCCAAGCCTGGTGTTTCTGTGAGTAGGCTTCCCCCTGGCCAGTGTTCCTGCCTGCCCAGAGACTAATCCACCATTATTTTGGAACATGGTTTAGTGAGTATGGTGGTGTTGGGTTGATGGCTGGACTTGATGATCTTTGAAGTATTTTCCAACCTTAATGATTCTGCAGCCTGTAAGCCTGCTCCCCAGAACAGGCAGCAGCACAGACCATTGCTGCAACCCTGGGACCTTCTCCTTGCCATCATTAAACGAGTGATCTGCATTCTGAGCTGCTTTGGAAGAAGCATCTCTCTGTAGAGGTGTTCTAGGGAGCCTCTTGATGTCTAAATCCAGACAGGTCATAAGCTCATGTTTCACTTAGCAGGCAGAAGGCTCTTGGTTGGCTGCTGGCAGTGCTGGAGATTGGCAGGGAGGTAATGAAGTAGGAGACTCTGCTCTGACTGCTGCTTCCTGGTTCACTCAATTATCTCCCAAGCTCAGGGCTGATGTGGAGCTGCACCATCAGAGGTCTGGTGGCAACCTGCCCAGTGGCCCTCTTTCTCTCTCTCTCTCTCTCTCTCTCTCTCTCTCTCTCTATCTCTCTCTCTCTCTCTCGCTCTCCCATGCAGCTATGGCAGCTCCACCTCCAACTGGCCCTGCCCAGCTGATGTTGGGCTGATGCTTTTGGTGTGTGTTTATAACCCTTTGAAGCTAGCTCTGTTTGTTTGCTGGATTCCCTGGCTGTAGCCACTTCTTCATCAGCTCCCTGGGGAAAAGGGCTTCAGCTCATCACCTCCAGTGCATCTGACACCCTCAGCTCTGGAGGCAAGTCTAGCTAACCACTGCAAGGAGACAGGAGTGAGATCTCTGACACAGGGTTACAGCTTTATGTAAATTCATGCCCTGGAGTCCATACGTTGGTTTGCACCAGCTGAGGATCTGGCCCTTGCCTTGCTTTGATGTAGCTCCACCAGAAGTACTGACACCAATAATCCTTGTAGCTCTGATCACAAAATCCCAGCATGGTAAGGGTGGGAAGACACCCTTGGAGAGCATCCAGGGGTGCTCAAGCAGGATACTCACAGCAGCTTGCCCAGGAGCACAATGGCCAGGGGAGGTTGGAAGCTCTCCACACAAGGAGACTCCACAACCTCTCTGAGCAGCCTGCTCCAGGGCTCCAGCACCTTCACACCAAACAAGTTTCTCCTCATCTTTAGTTGGAATCTACTGCGTTCCAGTTTGTGTCTGTTGGCCCTTGTCCTGTCCTGATAGCTGTGATGAGGAGCTAATGCTGCCTTTTCTGCAGTTCCCATCTGGATGGAGAAGGTCCCACATTAACCACTTCCTAAACTTAACTGGGAATAATGAAGAGTGAGCTAGAAGGTGAGACAAAAGATAGGAGGATTCCATGGAATGTAATCTTCTCTCTGTGCCCAGGAGCAAAAGAGAAGTAAGGTTTATTTGGTTGGATGTGAGTGGATAGACATAAATGGTTGGTCAGGATGGACTTGTGTGGACTGCACATGAAGCATAGTTGTGGCAGCTGTAGGGGCCAGCCCGATTTGTCTCATGTTCTTGCAGCTACAGGCATGCAATAGACACTCTGAATGCAACTCAGAGTGACTCAGAGCCAATGATTCCCCAGCTTTGTCTTCTGTCCTCTTCCATTGCTTCCAGGTAGAATGGTGGTGCCTGCTGTGTGCTCTCACTCACCTCTCGCCGCTCTGCTTCCTCTTCCAGGTGCTGTATCATGCCCAGATAGGACACTGCCAGTGTCAATAAGCATCTCAAGAGGACCACTCAGAGGTGGTTGAGCTCAGGTGGTTCCTCTGCTTTCTCCAGCAGCTGGGCAAAGGAGAAGACGCGGGAAAGCCTCACACTGGTGGTGTCCAGGCGCAACCCACAGTGCTCATAGGGATGGATTCCAAAGGCAACGTCCGAAGCGGAAACAAACCTGACGCCAAGGCCCCCAGCTCTGGAAAGGCAGAAAAGCCCAACCCCGGGCCCGCCACGAATGCAGACAAGAAAGAGATCCCCAAAGAGCAGCCAGCTCCTGCCACTGCCACCTCTGCCACCAAGAAGACTGGAGGCGACGCTGCTGTCGCGAACAACCACAGCAACCTGAAACCCAGCCCTGCCGCCACCGAGACGCAAGAGGCCAGCGGCCAGTCCCCTGACTCTGACCACAAGGGAAACAGCTCGGAGGAGTCCCCAGGCAGCATCTTCGACAACATGAAGCCCTTGATCATCGCGGGAGGAGTGGCGGTGGCTGCGCTGGCCGTGATTGTGGGAGTGGTGTTCCTAGCCCGGAAAAAATGAAGACCAAGACGGGGGTGGGGGACGAGGAAACCCAGCCCAGCTGTACAGCTCCTTTTGAGACAAATGCATGCAGAGCAATTCTATACTTATCTATATCTATAGAGAGAGCGAGCTAGATAGGTCAACAACCAACTGCAACTCCAAGAGTCTTGTTCAAGACAGTGCCAGTTTGACCCAGTGTGGGTAACTCCATGCACTCGGTGTGTTCTTTCATGTAATATATCTCGGCTTATACCACTGTGGATAGATGACAGCTTCTCCTGACCGGTGTCAGTGACGGTGTCCCCTCCCCTCCCCTGCTGTTTTCCCCTGGAGACTCCCCCCCACCTCTTGCAATCTCCTGTTTTCAAGTCCAAAGTGTTCTATGTCCCATCCAAAGTCCCCTTCCTTTCCTACTTTGTGTTTCGGTTTCTGTTTGGTTTGGTTTGAAGTTGGGTTGTGGTGAAGGTGACGTAAGGGGGAGATGAAGCCTTGTGCTAAGACCCAGCTTGCCCATCGTGGTGTGTTGGGCTGTATCCAGCACCCTCTGGGCAGCAGGAGGCAAAAGGCAGCTCCTTGACCCAAATGGCAAAGTGTGATCTCTGATCAGTGTCTCGTGTACCTGCTGCTCATCAGCCCACCCCGACAAACCCAACTGGAAAGGGCCCCAGAGCAAATGGGCAGGCTGCAGCTGCACGATGAGGCTGCAGCATGCTAGGGCTGAGCATGCAACATGGGACATCACATCAAGAAGAAATTCCTTACAGTGAGGGTGGTGAGATGTGGGCACAGGTTGCCCAGGGAAGCTGCAGATGCCCTCTCCCTGGAGGTGTTCAGGGCCAGATTGGATGGGGCCTTGAGCAACCTGGGCTAGTGGGAGGTGTCCCTGCCCATGGTGGGGAGGTTGGAAGATGATCTTTAAGGTGCCCTTCAACACAAACCATTCAGTGATTCTATGAAGCCATTTCTCTGGCTGAGCTGCCATCTTGGGAGGTGAGCAGAGAGGCTGTGATGTGACCAACAGCAGAGAGAAGCAGCAGCACATGGAGACAGCTGGAGAAGTCCTGTGCAGAGCTCAGGCAGCAGCTGCCATCTGCTTGGTTTCTTGCACATTGGCAGCCTTCAGGATCCCATGGCTTGCTGAGGTCATATTGGGGGTGTTTGGGGATAGAAAGGCTTTGTTTTGGATCTAGTATTTCCTGAGGTTAAGCTGAGCTTTGCAGGGTGCTGTGGTCTCAGCCCAAATTTCTTCAAGGTCAGCTGGACTCTTTCCATTTCTTTGGGCTGTGGATCAGGCTTTCACCTGATTCATTTGATATTTTTTCCCCCCTCACTAAAGGCTGTGGCCTCTTGGTACCTGAGGAAGTGGGGAAAAGGGAGATGTGAGCTAGTTTTAGGGCCAGAGAGGACCTGGGACCTCATGAGAGTAACACTGACCTGCTTCATACCAGGGAAGCCCTGTTCAA
Organism: Ramphastos sulfuratus; assembly: GCA_013399055.1. Taxonomy (NCBI): domain Eukaryota; kingdom Metazoa; phylum Chordata; class Aves; order Piciformes; family Ramphastidae; genus Ramphastos; species Ramphastos sulfuratus. The sequence goes on along the minus strand of WBNM01002450.1, from coordinate 44,822 downwards.
GGGGAGTCTGTCCTGTGGTGGGTTCTTACCTTCCTTCTATGACAGTAACAGGAATTTGTGACTTCTCCAAGCTTTGGAAATGGAAACAAATTCCCAGTCCTCAGGAACAGACTGGTTTCACTGGTGAGTACCTTGGCTCTGAAGCCAGATTTTGTGAGGGGGAGGAGGAGGAAGCAGGCAATGAGAGAGGGCATTTGGTGCATTGGTTGGTGATGCTCTCCTAACACAAGAGATGGGCAGATCTTGCTCTGAAAGATTGCATTAGGCCACCCTTGCTGCTGTGCTACTACCAAAAAAAAACCCCAAAAAACTTGCAAAAAGGACCTTACATTTTGGGGTTTTAATTAGGCCAAGGTCAGAGCCACAGAGACTCCAAAGCTCAGCAGCAGTTGCAGCCTGTGGGCAGGGTTTTAGGATTAATGATTAGCAAAAGGTGGTGAAAAAGTGAAGTTGCAGCTGGATGTGTAGATTTGGTGGCTGCAGGGCCAGAGGAAGGTATTTCTCTGTGTTCCTCTTCCTTTGCAGTATCAGCTTCCAGCAAGACCACTGGACAGGATGGTGGCTGTGCAGAACCTCATGGGGCAATTCCTTTGGCTCCACCTCTCTCTCCAGAGCTGCTGGAGGCACCCACCTTCCCCAGGCAAAGCCTGGCCAGTGAGCTTTGCCATCTTCTCTTCCCCAGGGCTCATAAAACATTCCCAGAGGTGCACAGCCCCTGGGAGCATCAGATGGTGTCTTCTGAGGCACAACTTGCTGCACACAGCTGAAGTGCCATGTCTGTCTCTACCCCTACAGAGACAGGCAGGGGCACACTGGTGTTTGGAAGGAGTGCTACAGCCCCAGGTGAGATGCTGGTGGCTTAAAGCACTCTTTGCATGTGATGTGGACAATGTCTCCTGGTAGAAGCCTGGAGAACTTCCTTGGTTTGAAGCAGCAGGGTCCATGATGGGTGTTCCTGCAATGCCACTTTTGTCTGGAGAACTGCTTTTCCTTTGGCCTGTTTTGCAGATATTCAGAGGTTATTTCAGGGGGAGATGGGAGAGTAAAGAATAGGAAAGGAAGAGGAAAGGTGTTTGGAAAGCAGAGATGTGAGAGAACAGAGCAGTCCCAGCATAGCTCCCTTGCAGTGACAGCAGCAGCGTTTGCGAGAGGATATGGTGAGGCTGCTGTGTCTACATAAAAGGTCTGGGAGGGCTGCAGAGCCCCCAGACCCTAGACATGTCCACTTGCCATCCTGGAGTGAAACCAGGTTCCCCTGAGACCAAGCATTCTGGTGCCCCACAAGAGAAACTTGGATGCACAGGACAGAAAAACTGCAGTGCGGTCCAGCCAGGAGCCTGCTCTCCAGGACTGGCTGACCTTTGTCTGCTGGGTACAGAGCAACATGTCCAAGCTACTGAGGTTTGGATGTGGGGATGGCTGTTCCTGGGCTCCTCTTCCCTCAGATCTCTGAAGCACAAAGCTCTTGGCTGTAGGGAAATTTTGCTCCTGAGGGAGGGAAGTTGGTCGCTCCTGCTCTGATTCCTGTTTTGACAAAGCAGGGTAGTGATTTTTAGGCAGTGACTTCTGTTTTCAAGTGGGCAACCCATCTTCAACAGATGCTGCAAGAGTCCTGTCTGCTCCCTCCTCTCAGCTCTGCCAGATGATAATTTTTTTAACAGAGGAGGCATCTGTCTGTTCTGTCCTGAGCAGCACAGATACAGAGGGAGGAAAAAAGAAGCGCTCACTTCACTTGACTCTCCTGTTTTACTTTCTGGAAGTGTTTTTGTTTCCTTGACTTAACCTCTGGCAACAGAAGAGGGGAAAAACAGTTCACAGCCAACCATTTCTGTCCACCTCCAAAGCCCTCCTGCCCTGCCAGCACTCTAAACCCAGTAATACCATCTAGGAACATACCACAGAGAAGACGATGGGACTGCAGCTCCTCAGCTGGGTATGTCACCATGATGAGCACAGTGTGCCCTATCCATAAGAGGTGTTCCACTTGCTGTGATCACTTAATGTTGGTGTCTGCTGTCCAGATTTCCTACTGGGAACCCACCTCTTGGGCAGTTTGGTTTGGAAAACACTTTCTGTGTGTGTGTGTGTGTGTGTGTGTGTGTCTGTACACCACCCTGCCTTGCCGAATCTTCTGCATATGTACCTTGATGTTTGTGTTCCTGCAGTCTGGGGAGGAAAGACCAAGCCAACCCAGAGAAGACTTTTCATTTATTCCCCCCTGCATTCACACACAAAGTGTCCTGTGATGTCTTTTTGTTTGTTTGGGGTTGTTTTGGGGTGTTTTGATGTTTTTTTTTGGGTGCCATCACGCTATGCAGCACCTCAATTCCTGGCTCCTTCTCAGTGCAAAGAATGTATGGCCAGCAAACTGCTGAATAAACTACAGCACAAGAAGCTCCACCTCAACATAAGGAAGAGCTTCTTTACTGTAAGGGTCACAGAGCACTGGAACAGGCTCCCCAGAGAGGTTGTGGAGTCTCCTTCTCTGGAGACTTTCCAGCCTTGTCTGGATGTGTTCCTGTGTGACCTGCGCTAGAGTCTATGGTCCTGCTCTGGCAGAGGGGTTGGACTCAATCTATGGAGGTCCCTGCCAACCCCTAACATCCTATGATCCTGTAATGTGTGGTGTGCCCCTTGTGCTAGAAGCTCAAAATTACTGTTCCCCCTCCCCAGATTAGTCGTGTGGGCTACTTGCTTTAAAATCAGGCACTTCTAGACTCTACTGAACTGTGTGGTAGTAGCTTTTTCAAGTGTGGGTCTAGTGTTGAGTTAGATAGCTCAAGTGTAGATGCCACACCATCCTGACATGCCAATGCCATCCTCTTAGCAAACACCTCCTGTTCTGCCTTAATGTGCCAGGCTGTGCAGTGGTTTCATTGGGAGGGAACCAAAAAAAGAGAGATGTCCCAGCGAGAAGTAGGCTGAGAAAGAGCAAAATTCTCCTCTCTGAGTGGAGGTGAGATTGGAACCAAATTTTGTCGAAGCAGAAGGCATTAACTGACTGAACTCGCTGTGCTAAATAAATAGTTGTCTTTTCTCCTACTGAGCACACGCTGCTACTTGCCTGATGTTCTTCTTTGTGTGGTGTTTGTGCTATGAAGTCCTCCTAGTGCTGACTCCATGGGGAGAATGAAGTCCTCCTAGCGCTGTCTCCATGGGGAGAACGGAGTCATAGAATCACAGAATGGTTGGGGTTGGAGGGGATCTCTGAAGATCATCAAGTCCAAGCCCCTGGCCACCTAGGGCAGGTCACAATCCTCCTAGTGCTGTCTCCAGGGGGAGAATGAATGTGTGGGCATGGGACTTTGGGACATGGTTTGACAGCCATGGTAGTCTTAGGTTGATGGTTGGACTCGATGATCTTGGAGGGCTCTTCCAACCTAAACAACTCCATGATTCTATGAACTAAACGCTTCAGACCAGTCCGATTCCGTGCTTGGGACTGGAAGAGATCTAGATTGCTAGTTTACTCTTTTGATATAAAGTCTTTGAATCATAAATTTGCCAAACTTTCTTTGAGATGCTGTAGCTTACCCCTGAAGCTCTTGAGTCAGTCTCCAAAGCCCATCTCAACCTGGTTTTAAGGAGCTGTAAGTTTCAGTCGAATATAAAGATGTCATTATGCAACCTTGGGCAACTTAGTAGAAGGTTTTTACTGCTTCTAGGTGGTAAGAAGGATGAACTGGGTGATACTTCTGCTTCTTAATGGTTGGACTTAATAACCTCAAAGGTCTTTTTTCAACCAAAATGATACTCTTGTTTCTTCAGAGAGGTTGTGGAGTCTCCTTCTCTGGAGGTTCCAAAGCCAGCTGTACATTGTGATCCTGGGCAAGCTGCTGTGGGTGCCCCTGCTTGAGAGGGGGGGGTTGGACTGGATGATCTCCAGAGGTCCCTTCCAACCCCACCATGCTGGGATTCTGAGATTCCTCTTTCTATTGATTCAATATGCTATGGATAAGCCTCATTAATCCAAACTGTTCTGCAGGAAGATGCCAAGAAATCAAAGAATAATGCAGCAGCACTTCCAGGAGAGTAAGAACACATTCTCGAAGGTGCTGTTCCCCTCCTGGGCTTATGCTTGAAGCACTAAGCAGCTGCTTACCCTGAAGCACTAATAGCTCCCTTATTGCCCAATTTAAAATGAGTTTGTCTCGGCAGAAGCAAAGTTTTGGGGTGGATCCATGGGCTACTGAAAATAAGGGGAATTTTCCCCTCCCCCCTGCTCTATTCAGGCTTTTGAAATCTTAATGGCAGCAGGGATAGGATTGCAGGTCGTCTTGAAATCATCTCAGAACTGACAGAAACATTCCTTAATCCTTCTGCTGAGCATAAGGAAAGTCTCTGGTATCAACTGAAGCAGCCAGGCTTAGGGCCACAGCAGTTTGTAGATAAAGAGCAACAGTGAGACTTAAAAAATAAAAATCCTAGGGTTGATGGGAGATGATTTCTGCCTTAAAAATTCCCTTTCCTCTCTTGGAAATGCCACTTGTGATTTAGAAATGGCTGGAGCAAGTGCTTCTGCAGTCCTCCAGTTCCTGCAGCACCGAAAACACAGGCAGAGATGAGAGGTTCTCAAGCACTCAAGAAGCTGCAGCCAATGACCTGCGCTCCTGCTGGCCCTGAAGAACCTGCTCATGCACGGGAGCTTGCTGTAGCTCACACTCACCCATGTGAGTGCAAGGTTGAGGACAAAGGACTGCAAAGATTTTTCCAGTTGAAAAGGAGGAGGTTGCCACCTGAATCAGGACCTGATGGGCCTCGACACCCCCTGATTCTGCTAACAAGGCAATGGCCAAGACCTCTGAGTTGTGTGGTGGATCGGAGCCAGGGTTTGGCTCTACCTTGTGCCGTGGTTCTGTGCACTGCTCTGGACAAGGGATTTGTTTGGCTTGGGCACTCCTGCTCTTTGATGCTCTCTTCTTCAAATTAAATATTTTTTAATATATTTTTTGTGCTGAGAAATATAAGTTGGGTTAAATAGTAGTTGGGACAATGTGTTACCTTTGCTCCTGTTTCTCCTTCAGTCACGCTCAGCTTGAAATTTATGGATGCTTCCATTATGTTTAATTTTTCCACATCAGGCTGCTAACCTTCAAGAAGAGAGTTAGAGGTTCTTTCTGTCTTTGCATGATGATTCTACAGCACCAAAAACTAAACAAAAGAGGAATCTTGGGTCACCTCTGCAGCACTAAAGACCTGCATTGTATCTCTCTGGGCTTGCCACAGCGGCTCCAAGCAGTCAATTTCTGGGGCGATTTGCTAAGAACAAGGATGCCATGGAACCTGATCATGCTGAAAATAAAAAAATAATCCAACCAAATCAACCAACAAGGGAATAATTTGGCTTCTCCTAAGTTTTGAGCAGCCCTGGTGCCTTTTCCTGAGTCACTGGTTAGAACCATTTCAATTAAAATGTGCAATCTCAACCTCCCCACACCCCCACCCCTCAGTAAAACCAAACCCTTCCAGTGGTAGGTGCAGGTTGTTTAACTACTTGTGGAGGAACTAACAATGTGAAGGGAACTCGAAGGTCAGGTTACAGGGGATTTAATTTGATTTTAATTTTTGGTTTGCTTAGGTTCTGTTACTTTTCCAGGGACTGATCCAAAGCTCCTCAGAAGGTGGAGGGAAAGCTCAAGTGCTGGTAGCATTTGACACTGAGAGCAACAGAGACCTTTTCACTTGGTGGGGTTTGGAGTCAGCCCCTGAAGGTGTTTTCTGACTGATAAGGAATTTGCAGAGCAAGACTTTGATTTTCCTCCCCTCTACCACCAGACCTGCTTGTCACTCACACATATTTAAGTGTGTTCCAAGTGCAAGTTCGGTTGGGGTTTTTTTGGGGGGGTAGGGGGTTTGGTTTTTTCTTCTTTTTCTTTCAGGGACAATAAATGCTGCTAAGACACATTTCTGGAGGGAAATGGACACCTACCTTACACACAAAGCTATAAATTTATTACCTTGTTGAATTTATAACCTCGTCTATGCTTCTATGGACACTTTGTATGGGCTGCAGCTCAAATCCTAAAATAGTCAAGGAGTTTTTCCTTTCCCATATAAGTATTCTCTTTCCTTTTGACTTAAAACAAAACAAAAAAAGCGTATAAATGCAATAATGCAGGTAGACTAGAAATACTAGATTGAAAAACTAAAGTAGTTTAGCTTGTCCCATTTGTGACTGACAGTGTTGTACGACACCCAACGCTGTGTCCCTGCCCATTTTCCAGGCTTTCTCCGTAGCTGAATCTAGTATTAGCTTTGAAAACCCATTGTGTGAGTGGGTGGGTGGGTGGATGGGTTGGAAATGTGTGCTCTCTTACACACTGTATGTTCCTCACATCAGAAGCTGTATGGCCACTTCCATATGCTGTGAAACTGTAAATGATTGCCCAAATACACCTGTAACTCTTACCAGGATTGTGAGAAATAAACTATATCTAGAGATCTATATACACACAGAGACATCTTGTATAATTCCTCCTGGGAGTATCTCTATATGTGTGTGTGTGTGTGTGTAAGTGGAAATGGCTTTTCTCCCTCTCATTCCTTGCTGGTGTCCATGTCTCCTGCAGGCTCAGTGTTTGCCAGGATCGGTGACCCCAGAAAGAACACTATGAAAAGGCAGTTTCTTCCCCAAAAAGAGATTTCAGTCAGTCCAAGGAGGCTGAGCTAAGTGACCTTCAAGGGTCTCTTCCACCTCAATGCATTCTATGATTATTGTTATCCCCACACAGGAAATGATATTCTCACCACCACAAAGCTGCTGAGGGGCCTGGGGCATCTTTGTGAGGAGCAAAGGCTGAGAGCCCTGCAGAAGAGCAGCCTCAGAGGGGGTCTGCTCAATGCTCACCAACACCTAAAGGGGCTGTGGGCAGCAAGAGGCTGGGGTGAGTCCAGAGGAAGGCCACGAAGATGATCAGAGGGCTGGAGCAGCTCTGCTATGAGGACAGGCTGAGAGAGTTGGGACTTTTCAGCTTGGAGAAGAGAAGGCTTTGAGGAGACCTTAGAGTAGCCTTCCAGTATCTGAAGGGGGCTATAGGAAGGCTGGGGAGGGACTATTTACAAGGTCTTGCAATGACAGGACAAGGAGCAATGGGTTTAAACTGGAAGAGGGGAGATTGAAACTGAATGTTAAGAAGTTCTTCCCAGTGAGGGTGGTGAGACACTGGCACAGGTTGCCCAGGGAGGTTGTGGCTGCTCCCACCCTGGAGGTGTTCAAGGCCAGGTTGGATGAGGCCTTGAGTGACCTGTACTAGCGGGAAGTGTCCCTGCCTATGGCAGGGGGTTGGAACTAGATGATCTTTGAGGTTCCTTCCAACCTTACCATTCTATGATTCTATATGTTGCTTTCCCCTGCTCCCTTCTACTCCAGTTGCCCTTCAGCCACAGCAAGGGACATGGTGCCAAATCACTGCCCTTTAAGTGAGAAAAGCAGCAATTACATTTTAACCAGATCAGATATAAAAAGAAAACACTTCCCCCCACACACACCTTAAATCACTGTCAAATCCTCTAATACCTTGTATTTTGGGCAGTCTAGGGAGGATGGGAGGAAGCAATGGGTTAGGATTTGAGGCAACAGTTTTATTTCTGCCCTTGGATTAAGAAGAAAAGCACTGGATTCACCAGCACGGAGTGAGGATAAATGTGATGCTCTGTGACACAAAGGCTTAGGCTGCTGGATTGGCATTAAGTCCCCACATAGCAGCAGAAGTGAGGGGAGAAAGAGACACTCTGGGTTTGTCCTGCGTTTTAAAAGTCATCTTCTGGGAGCTCAGCTGTGGAAAAGCAAAAGGAACTACATGGAAGGAGGTTGGAGTGAGGTGGGAGTTGGTGTCTTCTCCCTAGGATCAGGTGATAGAACAAGTGGAAATGGCCTGGAATTGTGCCAGGGAAGGTTTAGGTTGGACATTAGGGAAAATCTCTTTGCTGCAAGAGCGGTCAGGCACTGGAACAGGCTGCCCAGGGAAGTGGTGGAGTCATCACCCCTGGAGGTGTTCAGAGAATGTGTGGCCATGGCACTTGGAGACATAAAATGGTCACGGTGGGGCTGGGTCAATGGTTGGACTGGAGAGTCTGAGAAGTCTTTTCCAACTCAAACGATTTTATGAACACACTGGTGTCTCTGTGGTTAGCCAACTATGGCTTCAGGACACAGCTCTGGAGAGAAAAGATGACTGGTGTACAGATTGCTGAAGAGATGGACAGGCACTGGTGGCAGAGAGCTGCAGGGATGGACAGGCACTGGTGGCAGAGAGCTGAAGGGATGGGCAGGCACTGGTGGCAGAGAGCTGAAGGGATGGACAGGCACTGGTGGCTGAGAGCTGCAGGGATGGGCAGGCACTGGTGGCAGAGAGCTGCAGGGATGGGCAGGCACTGGTGGCTGAGAGCTGCAGGGATGGGCAGGCACTGGTGGCAGAGAGCTGCAGGGATGGGCAGGCACTGGTGGCAGAGACCTGCAGGGATGGGCAGGCACTGGTGGCAGAGACCTGCAGGGATGGGCAGGCACTGGTGGCAGAGAGCTAAAGGGGTAGACAAACCTTGGCCTACATGTCCTATAGGATGCCAGGTCCTCTCAAACAAATAAATAAAACTACTGGCAGAACGGCAGCATCTCCATGTTCTACTTTATCATAGAATCATAGAATGGTAAGGTTGGAAGGGACCTCAAGGATCATCTAATTCCAACCCCCTGCCATAGGCAGGGACATCTCCCACTAGTACAGGTCACTCAAGGCTTCCTCCAACCTGGCCTTGAACACCTCCGGGCAGGGAGCAGCCACAACCTCCCTGGGCAACCTGTGCCAGTGTCTCACCACCCTCACTGTAAAGAAGTTCCTCCTAACATCCAACAATGTTGGCATTGTTTCTTTGCAGCACAACCGCCGAGAGACAAACGCGTCCACCTAACGGAAGCGCAAAAGATAGGTCCACAAACCGAAAGAAGTTTTCCCTGCTAAGCCATGAAACCTCCCAAGCTTGCGCGGTGCAGCTGAGGGGTTCAAAATGCCCCAACCGCTGCCGCCCCCTCCCCCGGCACCGCCCCCGGCACCGCCCCCGGGCCGCTGCTGCCGCTCTGCGCACGCGCGCCCCTCAATCTCCCGCTGCCGCCCCTCAGCTTCCTCCGGCCGCCGCCCTCTTCCGGCCCATGCCCGCTGCAGCCATGTCGGAGCGGCTGGGCAAGCCCAGCTGCCTCATCGTCGCCAGCGCAGCTACTGCGGGTGAGGCGTTTTACACCGGGAAGCCTCCGTCCTGCCGGGTCCCACTCCCCGGCCCCGCGGCCTGCCGTGCCCTTTGAATGCGTCTCCGTCTTCTGCCGCAGTCCTGGGCTGCCTTCCCGGCATCTGCCTGCACCGCAGCTATGCCCTGCATTCTGCGTCTCCTCTGTGTGCGAGACACCCGCTGCCAGCATGCTGGGGTTGGAAGGGAGCTCTGGAGATCATCCAGGCCTACCCCTTGCTCAAGCAGGGCACCCACCGCAGCTTGCCCAGGAGCGCAATGGCCAGGGGCGGTTGGAAGCTCTCCACACAAGGAGACTCCACAACCTCTCTGGGCAGCCTGCTCCAGGCCTCCAGCACCCTCACACCAAACAAGTTTCTCATCTTCAGATGGAACCTCCTGGCTTCCAGTTTGTGCCCTCTGCCCCTTGTTCTGTCCCTGGGCACTGAAAAGGGTCTGGCCCCAGCCTCTTTCGCCCCACAGCTCCTTTAGCTGTTGGTGAGCATTGAGCAGATCCCTCTGGAGCTGCTCTTCTGCAAGCTCAACAGCCCCAGGGCTCTCAGCCTTTCCTTCTCACGAAGATGCTCCAGGCCCATCAGCACCTTTACAGCGTCCACTGGACTCTCTCCAGCAGTTCCCAGTCCCTCTTGAACTGCAGAGCCCAGAACTGAACCCAGTGGCCTGACTGGGCCCGAGCAGATAGGAAGGAGAACTTCCCTTGACCTGCTGGGAACTTCTTCGTGCCCCCAGGGGACCATTTGCCCTCTTGGCTACTAGATGTTTGCTAGATGAAATGAGCTAATGTGGCTGGGGTTAAAATGTTTTTTTCTTCAAGTTGGTGTCTCTTTTTTTTCAGGTGTGTCAGCCCAGTCCTTCCTTCATTGCTTCACACTGACCAGCTCTGCTTTTAACCTGCAGGTTGCAACTCCTGGGGTGAGTAAAACTGAGTACTTACTGTGATAATTTCATTCTGAAACCTGATGATACCTCCACTGATGAAAGAGATTGGTACTTAACTTTTTTTGAGACCTGTTTTATTGGCTTTGCAGGTTAATGGACTTTTAACTTTAGATTTCTTTAACATTGAATTCAGACATTGAAATAATTCTCCCAAGGGAAGTAGAACTGTCCAATGGATTCCCATCCATTGGACAGTTTTAAGACTCAGCTTGGCAGGGTCCTGGGCCATCTCATCTCAACTTGACAGGATGCTGGAGCAGATGATCCTTCCAACCTGCCATTCTGTGTTTCTGTGAAGTGAATTCATGCTGCTCCTTGTAGTAGGTTCTGAACTTCTCTGTCCAGTGTTTGTTGTCCACCCACAGAGAGTGGAAGGAGAACTGTGGCAGAAAAACGGAAAACTTCATGCTGTTGAGAGCTGAGGTCTATGAAAATCCTACGTGGTTACACCTGAAGAAATGCAGTGGGTGCCTGCAATGCTTCTAACTTTGAGCAATCTTTTCCTTAGGGAAAGCCAATTGATTTTGTGGATGTGAACGAGAGCAACATGCGCTGGATCCAGGACTTCCGCATGAAATCCTACGCCAGCCCTGCCAAGCTGGAGTCCATCGATGGTAAGGGCTTTGCTGTTGGCCACTCTTGTCACCTCCACTGATGCCCTTCCTTTCTTTTAGGTCTTTAGGGAAGAACAACACAGAAAAGGCATTGACCTGGTGTTTTTAGGGGAAGCCCTGGCAGTTGCTACTCTATATTTGAGAGGAATTCCTGCAACAGTTGCTGGTTTTTTTTTTTTATTATTTCAGAGGAATTTCTGGCAACTACAATTGCTTTTTTTTTTTCTTTTTTTTTTTATTTAAGAGGAATACCTGCAACTACAGTTACTATTTTTCTATTTAAGAGGAGTTTCTGGCAACTAACTTGCTTTTTTTTTATTTAAGAGGAAGCCCTGGCAACTACAGATGTTACTCATTTATCTTGAATTGGCAATTCTCTCTTTTACATATGTATGTATATATACTCACACTATATTCTGTCTTGTATATATACACACTTTGCATTATGGTTTTGTTTTTTTTTTTTTGTTAAACAATACTTTGCTAAAGCAGAAGCTTTAGCAGACTGCAGTTTTAAGTTTTGCCTGAGTAGGAATATCTCATGAAAAAATATGTATATTCTTTGTCCTAAACCCATCCTTTTTCACTACTCCACATAGATCTGTGAGCTGCTTCACTCATTTTTTTTTTTCTGTGCCCCAGAGTGGGGTGGGGAGTGTTGGGGTTTTTTTGTTGGTTGGTTTTATTTTGTTATCATTCTGTGCCCTACAGTTTGTGGGCTGGGAATATTGGGTACCCCATGGTGCATGGGCTGGAAGCGGCGTTGGGTGCCCCGTGGCACGTGGACTGCTGGCGTTGGGTGCCCCACAGGTTTTTCTCCACATAGCTCTGTGAGTTTATTTAGTTCACTCAGTTTATGCAGTTTTTGACAGACTTTTGTGGTACTGTCTTGATTTTGTCAGATCCGAAGTGGGTTTCTGGTCAGGCTGTTTGGTTTGTAACTTGTTTTACAAGGACCTTCTCCTTTTTTGCCTTCCTAGGTGCCAGATACCACGCGCTGCTGATTCCAAACTGCCCTGGGGCTATGACTGATCTTGCAAACAGTGGGTACCTGGCAAAGATCCTGCAGCATTTCAGCACTGAGAACAGTAGGTGAACATCTTTAGATGTTTGGGGTAATAAAATAGTACTAAGAATTATAGAATTTTTTGGGATGGGAAAGACCTCTAAGATCAACCAGTCCAAATGTCAACCCTAACACCACTGTAGCTGTTAAACCATATCCCTAAGTGCCATGTCCACATGTTTTTTGGACACCTCCAGGAATGGTGACTCCATGGCTGCCCTGGGCAGCCTGTTTCAGTGCATGACTACTCTTTCAGTAAAGAAGTTGTTCCTCGTGTCCAGCCTAAACCTCCCCTGGCACAATTTCAGGCCATTTCCCCTCGTTCCGTTGCCTGATACTAGCAAGAAGAGACCAAACCCACCTCAGTCCAACCTCCTTTCAGGCCTTCTCTTTTCCAGGATGAACAATGCCAGGTCCATTGAACATTGCGCTGTTCATGTCAGGCTGTTACCTTCCAGTGGCTTAACAGTGTTGATGTAGTTGAAAAGGACTCAGAGTTGTCAAGAGCTGCTTGAGAGAAACTCTCTTCCAAAGTATCCCCTTGATACAAAAAATCTCAGTGTTTTGCAGTGCTTGTGGGAGGGTTTTCTGCCTTCCAGTGGTACAGAAATGGCTCTCTCCAGGTCAGCAGGATTCCAGGTTCAGAGCCAGATGTCAAAGGTATCATCATTAAGGCTGTAGTTGAAGACTCTTTACCACTTGAGTGTGTGCTTTTCTCTTTGGTGCTCTCTCTGCATTTAACAGCTAGTAGCTCTTTACAAGACTTGAGTAATTCTTACTGTAGTGTGCAGGGAAAATCCGACAGCTTGAGAGAGAAACAGTTCAGTGTGATTTTGGCTATAGCATATAGAGTTTCCTGAGTACTCCCCTGTTTTGTTTGCTTGAAGATGCTGACAACTGATTTGCTTTTTCTCCAGAACCCATCTGTGCAGTTGGCCATGGAGTAGCAGCTTTGTGTTGTGCCACCAACGAGGATAAATCCTGGGTGTTCCAAGGATACAGCCTGACAGGGGTAGGTTGAGATTTTACCTGACTTTTGCTGCTTGAGGTTTTTTTTCTTGCTGGTTTTAGGTGATCTGAAATCTTCTGGTCTGATTCCAGAAATTCCTACAAATAAAAAGTCAGGTTGGCACCTTTTGGGTTGTCTGCAAAGATGTGTGGGGAGTTATGGGCAAGAGAAGCCTCAGCCCTGAGTGCATGAAGGAATTATCTTAGCTGTTGTGTAGAGAGGTTTTTCCTTCTGCTTATTGATTCAAATTAAAGTCTACTGGACAAAATGCTGGCAGTGACTCTTGCAGCTCTTTGGGTCATGGAATCATTTATCTTGGAAAATCATTTTCAGATCATGGAACCCAAACCAGCACTGCCAGGGCACCACCAAACCATGGCCCTCAGCACCACATCTCCACAGCTTTGAAACACCTCCAGGGATGGGGACTCCAACACTGCCCAGGGCAACCCAAGTCAGATTTTTGGTGTCATCTTTGTCTCACTTGAGTTGTCACTTTGCTCCCCACTGAAAATCCAGAGAAGCTGCCTGTGGGCATTGGTTTTGTGCCTCATTTCTCTTTCGTTTCCTCCATAGAGTTGGGAGAATCATAGGGGGAACAAAAAGTAAGTTGCAGGGAGAAATGGGTGCTGAATTTACTTATGTTTCTTTTTTTTTTTCCCTGTAGAAAGCCTTAGACCTTAGTGCCTTTTCTTTTTCAGCCCTCAGTGTATGAACTTGTAAGGCAGCCTAATTTTGCCAGTTTGTCCATTATTGTGGAAGACTTTGTGAAGGACTCTGGAGCTACCTTCAGTGGTATGTCATCCTCTTCTTGTCCAGGACTTTCATGGCTTTCCTTTTGGGAATGAATCACAGGCTCACAGGATGTCAGGGGTTGGAAGGGACCCAAAGAGATCATCCAGTCCAACCCCCCTGCCAGAGCAGGACCAAACAATCCAGCTCAGGTCACACAGGAATGCATCCAGACAGGCCTTGAAAGGCTCCGGAGGAGGAGACTCCACAACCTCTCTGGGGAGCCTGTTCCAGTGCTCTGTGACCCTTACAGTGAAGAAGTTCCCCCTTGTGTGGAGGTGGAACCTCCTGTACTGCAGCTTCCATCCATTGCTCCTTGTCCTATCCCAGGGAGCAAGTGAGCAGAGCCTGTCCCCCCACTCCCGACCCCCAGCCCTGAGATATTTAAATCCCCTCTGTTTTCTCTGAGGTTTCTCTGAGCCCCAGGTCCCTCAGCCTCTCCTCATCAGGCAGTGCTCCAGCCCCTTAATCCTCCTCATAGCCCTCTGCTGGACCTTCTCCAGCAGATCCCTGTCCCTTTTAAACTGGGGAGCCCAAAACTGAATGCAGTGCTCAAGATGGGGTCTCACCAGGGCAGAGTAGAGGGGGAGGAGAACCTCCCTTGATCTGCTGGAATATTTGTGTGCCACTTTGACCCAGCTGAATAGAGCTCTGACAGGATTTCTCATCCTGTTTTGGGGATATAATCACATATCCCAGTGGATTAGAAACTGGAGTGTGTGCTCTCTGGGGGAGGGTAAGGTCTGGATTTCCAGACTGACAGAAGTCCCAAATTCAAGCAAGTGCTTTGTTATTTAAAGCTGGAGGCACTAAACTGAGTGGTTTTGGTTGCTCTGATTAATTTGCTTTTACAATCAAGTCTTTCACTCGTGGCTAAACCTGGTTTTGTTCTATTTTCTTGTTTCATTACCAGTAATTCCACTGATTTTATTAGTCAATGTAGAGGTTGTTTCATGGCTAGTAATTTCATGAGTTACTAGTTAGAATGTAGAAGTTTACCTTTAAGGTTGGACCAGGTGATCTTTGAGATCCCTTCCAACCTGGGATTCTGTCATTCTGTGAATTGCAATATCTGAAGTTCTGTCTTTTGAGAGAAATTAAATCCATTAGAGCACAGAAATATCTTTTTTTTTAACCCTTCTGGATTGTTTCTGGATGTGCAAAAGTGACCCTTTTCTCCCATGGCTGTTTCCTTCTGTCCACAGGTCCCCTCCAACCCCCACAATGTTAGGGTTTGGGGATGCCGTGATTGCATTGCAGGGAATTACATCTTTAAAATACATATTAGGGATGAAAATCTCTTGATAAACACTTTATATCCATCTGATGTTGACTGAATGAGGGGACCAGTCCTGCTGTGCTGTCAGGGAAGGATCTTCCCATGAAGTTGTTTGAGGATTAGGGTGTCAGTGTGGTCCTTGTCTGTTGGGGTTATAGATCAGCCTGTCAGTCACCCAGCAAATCTCTCTGGTCAAAAGAGTTCTGGTTTGTGTTAGTTCTGTCAGATCTGTGATGTTGACACTGAAGCACTTGATTAACATGCTGCTCTTTGGACTTTATGCTGTGTTTAGCCAGCAGTCCAGATGCTGTGCACGTTGTGCTGGACAGGCACTTGGTGACAGGACAGAATGAGAATTCCACTCTGCCTGCTGTCCAGAATCTTCTCCTCCTCTGCAACATCAGGTAAGGAAATGTGGCACATAAGAACTGGGGATAGACCATGCTGATCATTCTTTACTTTCAGGAATCTCAGTGTGGTGAGATTGGAAGGGAGCTCTGGAGATCATCCAGGCCAACCCCCTGTTCAAGCAGGGCACCCACAACAGCTTGCCCAGGAGCACAGTGGCCAGGGGTGGTTTGGAAGGTCTCCATACAAGGAGACTCCACAACCTCTCTGGGCAGCATGCTCCAGGCCTCCAGCACATTCATACCAAAGAAGTTTCTCCTCATCTTCAGATGGAACCTCCTGGCTTCCAGTTTGTGCCCTCTTGGCCATGAGAGCACATTTCTGTTGTTCACCAGCACTGCCAGGTCCTTCTGTAAACAATAAAGAAGGTGAAATGTGCTGGGAAATGCAGGGCTGTTGAAGTCCTGCTAACGTAGAGCAGACTTCTCTGAACACCTCTGTTGAGAGGAGCATCTCTTGTGTCAGCCTCTGTGGTTTGGCAAGTCAGTGTGTAGCCATCTGTGGTTTAGGATTCTGGGAATGAAAAGTTTTAATGGCTTTGGGAAAGGCTGGGCTGTTTGGCTTTCATGTCAGAGAGAACAACACAGAAATAACCACCAAAATCTTCTCTTGCTCAGGTGAATGTGTTGCAAGCCCTTTCCTGGCTGTGGACTAACAGGTGCTGTCATGTTTGGATGTGTTTGGTTCAGCAGGAAATGAAGGAGCAGGTCTCCTTGCAAATGGGATGGATGAAGAGCCAGCAGGCTGAGGATCTCCTTGGCTGCAACTGGATCAATCATCCCCCTAAAGCTCTGTCCTGGACTGGGAAGAGACTGGCAGAGAAGTGTCAGTGGCAGGTTTTGTGTGTGTGTGTGTAGTGGAGAAGGTTGCAAATGAGAAACATTTGAAGAGTGTCAGAGTTGAGAAGTTGTTATGGGATCACTTCACGGTTTTGTTGCTACATTTTTTTTCCCTTGTCTCGGGACCCTTAATTTATCCATGTGGGAATTGTCTTGTTAAAGTTGGTGCTACAAGTTCCTGAAGTCCCTGCTCAAGGCTGATGTTCTGATTGTTAGTGACTGCCCCAAAGAGGATCTGGAACTCTGAAGCAGCTGCTGTTTGGGTTTCCAACATCAAAACCTCCACCTAGAACTTCACTGAAATGCTGTTTGAGATGCATCCTCCTCTGACTTTTGGTGGCCACAAGTTACTGTCTGAACTCTGGATATCCAGTGTCTGGGATGCTTTGGATATACCTGGAACAGGATGGAAAATGCTGAGCTCTGAATAAAGCAGAGCTGGTTGATTGAAAGCAACCAGTGGGTGATGCTGTTGGCACAGTGTGGCTTTGCTTTCTTCTTCACCTCTCCACCTGACTCTGCTTCTGTTTAAAACGTTGGCTCAGCTGGTTTTACATGGTCTAACTGGTTTTCTGTTCTCCTCTATGCTGCTGGTGTTAGGACCTTTGTTCTCATTGAAATGTTTGAAATACTTCTCTCTGGACAGTACAGAGTGGTTGCCTCTTGCTGGAATTTTACAGAATCTCCCAATCCCAGTATAGTGTGGGTTGAAAGTGACCTCTGGAGGTCATCCAGGCCAACCCCCCTGCTAAAGCAGGGCACCCACAGCAGCTTGCCCAGGAGGACAATGGCCAGGGGTGGTTGGAATCTCTCCACAGAAGGACACTCCACAACCTCTCTGAGCAGCCTGCTCCAGGCCTCCAGCACCCTCACACCAAACAAGTTTCTCATCTTCAGATGGAACCTCCTGGTTTCCAGTTTGTGCCTTCTGCCCCTTGTCCTGTCCCTGGGCACCACTGACAAGTGTCTGGCCCCAGCCTCTTGCCCCCCACAGCTCCTTTAGCTGTTGCTGAACACTGAGCAGATGCCCTCTGGAGCTGCTCTTCTGCAAGCTAAACAGCCCCAGGACTCTCAGCCTTTGCTCTTCAGAGAGCTGCTTCAGGACCCTCAGAATCTTCAGATCCTCCACTGGACTTTCCCCAGTAGTTCCCAGTCTCTTGATCTGGGGAGCCCAGAACTGGACCCAGGACTCCAGCTGAGGCCTGACTAGGGCAGAGTGGAGGTGGAGGAGAACCTCCCTTGCCCTGCTGGCCACACTCTTCCTCATGCCCCCTAGAAGACCATTTGCCTTCTTGGCCATGAGGGCACATTGCTGGCTCATGAGCAACTTGTCCACCAGCACTGCCAGGTCCTCCTTCCTGGAGCTACTTTCCAGCAGGTCACCCCTCACCTGTACTAGTGCAGGGAGTTGTTCCTCCCCAGGTGCAGGGCCTTCCTCTTGCCCTGGTTGGACCTCATGAAGTTCCTCTCACCTCTCCAGCCTGGGCAGGTCTGGCTGTATGGCAGCAGAGGCTGATGATGTTCTCAAATGCTCTAACCAAAGTGCCCCCCTGCAGTGGTGGCTTCTCCTCTCCCAGGAGGATGAGCTTTGGGCAGTGCTTGCAAAGGCTTGGTGTGTCACTGGCTTTGTTGGGCACAGTCATTAGAGAACATTCTGGCTTTTACACCATGTGACAGCCCCTTTTTGTGGCAAAGCCAGAAAATGCTTCTCAAATGGATCAAAAGCTTCAAATTCTGGAGGCTCTTCAGCTCCCACAAAGCCTGACTGGGTTTGTGCTGTGCTCTGACAGCTGGGTGCTTCACTCTGAGAGCTGCTACCTGCAGCTCTTTGCCCTAGAAGTCTGCTCCTGGCCTCTTCCAGCTGCTGATCTCTCTTTGGGGAACCCACACATGAAATGCTACCATCTCATCTTACATGCTCATGAAGGCTCAACAAATCTGAGGTCCTGCACTTGGATTGAGGCAATCCATGGTAGCAGTCCAGGCTGGGGGATGAAGGGCTGGAGAGCAGCGCTGTGGAGAAGGCCTTGGGGGTGCTAGGGGCTGAAAAACTGGAGATAAGCTGCCTCAGAAACCAACCATGTCCTGGGCTGATCCCCAGCAGCATGGGCAGGGAGGGGATTCTGGCCCTCTGCTGTGCCCTGCGGAGACCCAACCTGCAGTGCTGGGGCCAGCTCTGGAGTCCTCAGCACAGCAGCACCCGGGACCTGTTGGAGCAGGGCTAGGGAAAGCCATAGCAGTAATGGGAGGAGAGACCTTACTGGCCTCTATGACTCCCTGAAAGGAGGCTAGAACTAAGTGGGTATTGGTTCCTTCTCAGGTGTAACTAAGTGACAGGACAAGAGGAAAAAGTCTCAGGTTGCCACAGGGGCAGTTTAGGTTGGACATGAGGAAAAATTTGTTGCCCTTGAGGGCTGTCAAAGCCTGACCCAGGCTGCCCAGGGCAGTGGTGGAGTCCCCATCCCTGGGCGGGTTTCTGAGCTGTGGAGATGTGCTGAGGGCCATGGGTTGGTGGTGCCCTGGCAGTGCTGGGGTTCCATGATCTCAGAGATCTTTTCCACCCTCAGTGATTCTATGAAGCCAGACTGGGAGTGCTGCCACTGAAGGTGAGTTTGGGCCTGGGGAGTTGCTCTGGTCTCTTTTGGTCTCCTAGGTCAAACAGCAGCAGTGCAAACTGGAGTCACATGTCCTTGTGGATGGACATGCAGCTTGTAGGACTCTACAGCCTTAACCTGGGCCCTTAGAAGGTGGACTCCCAGAAGCAGCTTGCTGCAGAGGTGTGCCCCATAAGGAAGAAGGTTGATGCCACTCTCTGTGCTGGCTCTGCTCCTGGTGTGGAGCTGGGGAAGCTCCAGTGAAGCTCATCTCGTGGAGAGGCTGGTAGTGGGCTCAGGTCATGAAAGGAGGCTTTCTGTCCTCCCTAGGGATTGGCAAGGTTTAATCTTTATGGCTGGGAAGTGCTAGAGGCTCTGGGTGTGTTTAGTAAAGGACAAGGACATTTTAAAACCAAATTTTAAAGTGTGTTAGTTCTCTGGGACTTCAATTTTTGCCCCTACTTGCTGACTCCAAGCTTGTGCTCACAGCTATGATAGCTAAAACACTTTTCAGGAGACAGCAGGCATCTCCTGCTCCTGATTTCTTAATCTGAAGAGGTATCAGGAGCTGGGAAGCCACTAGATGGGGTTTGCAAGCTAGGTTTGGACAGGATCCTGGGAGAGATCTCTTCATCAGGGGGGATGAAGGTGAGGAAGAGTTCTGGGGTGAAGGTGCTGTGATTGGGTTAGCAGCTCACAGTCTGAAGGGTTTTTGCTCTGTTTCAGGATGGATGTTGTGACTTAGCCATGCTCATCAGTCAGCTCACTACATCTGTACTGAAGAGAACAAGCCCCAGAGCTGGAATGGGAATCTGCAGCTGCTGCAGAGCAGTTAAGTGACTGTTTGGGGCATGACTTGGCCATCTCCTGCCCTCTGAGCTCTTGAGGGGACCATGGGGCTGTAGGCAAGCAGAATAAGGTCTGGCTGGGGCACCTTGTCCTGTCTCCTCTCACTGCAGTTATTTTAGTGTCTCTTGAGCAACTTCTGGAGTGCTTGAGAGTCCAGTTTGAACCCTCCAGTGGTATTGACCCTGGCCAGCTGTGTCCCAGCTGCCAGAGGTGGCAGATCTGATGGCTCACCAGATCTGGTGTGAGGGTGCAGGGTACTTGCTTCACCCAGAAGGAGGTAAAGGGGTTTCTTGGAGACACTCAGAGCCTCTGCCCAGCTTCGCAGCAGCAAACTGGCCTGAGGCCTGGCCAGCCAAGCATCAGTGCTGACCCAGGTAGCTCAGATTCATGCAGCTTCTCTGCATACCTGAACTCTGTAGGAACACAGCTGTGCCGTGAAACACCTCCTAGTTCCTTTGCTAAGAGGTGAGGCATCAGGACCTGCTGCCTCAAGGCAAGACAAGCTGTGACAGGCTGAGGATCACCCAGCTGTTAGGTGAAGTCACACCCTGGAGAGAGGCTTTTACTGGTCAGTGAGCATGAGGAAGAAATCAGCAACAACAACTGCACAGCAACTCTGTGTTGGCCACTTCTACAGCCTCAGGTCTTCCTCTTCAAGATCTGGGAAATACCTGAGCTCTTCATCAGTGGTTAATGTTCAGTTTGCTGGATTAAGTAGGCCTGTGGCTGGAGGGAAATAATCTGGGTCTGGTGGAGGAGCCTCATCTACCTGGCATTGCTGGAAAATGGTAGATTTGGACTGGGTATTAGAAAGAAATTCCTTACAGTGTGCGCGGTGAGACACTAGAGCAGGCTGCCCATAGAAGCTGGAGGTGGTGAGGGCCAAGTTGGATGAAGCTTTGTGCAACCTGGGCTAAGGGGAGGTGTCCCTGCCCATGGCAGGGGTTTGGAACTAGCTTATCTTTAAGCTCCCTTCCAACCCAAACCTTGTTGGGATTGTGTGATTTGCAATTAGAATAGGCTGCCCAGGGAGGTGGTGGAGTCCCCATCCCTGGAAGCACTTAAAAAGAGACCGGATGTGGCACTTGGTGCCATGATTTAGTTGATTATCTAATGCTGGGTAATAGGTTGGACTTGATGATCTGGAAGGTCTTTTCCAACCTGATTGATTCTGTGATTTAGTCATAGTTAAACTGGGAAAGACAAATCTGCTCTCTTTATCTGCATCAAGAGCTGTGTGGCCAGCAGGGCCACAGGAGTACTGTGTACAGTTCTGGAGCCCCCAGCACAGGAAGGACATGGAACTGTTGGAGCAGATCCAGAGGAGGCCACCAAGATGGTCAGTGGGCTGCAGCAGCTCTGCTCTGAGGACAGGCTGAGAGAGTTGGGGCTCTGCAGCCTGGAGAAGGCTTCGAGGAGACCTTAGAGTAGCCTTCCAGTATCTGAAGGGGGCTACAGGAAGGCTGGGGAGGGACTATTGACAAGGTCTTGTAATGACAGGACAAGGGGCAATGGGTTTAAACTGGGAGAGGGGAGATTTGGACTGGGTGTTAGGAGGAAGTTCTTTCCAGTGAGGGTTGTGAGACACTGGCACGGGTTGCCCAGGGAGGTTGTGGCTGCTCCCTCCCTGGAGGTGTTCAAAGCCAGGTTGGAGGAGGCCTTGAGTGACCTGTGCTAGTGGGAGGTGTCCCTGCCTATGGGAGGGGGTTGGAACTAGATGATCTTTGAGGTCCCTTCCAACCCTACCATTCTATGATTCTATGATTTATGTGTTAGGACTAGGGACTGAATTAAGAATTTAATCCAGAAAGTTCAAAACACTGTGTCCAGGTGTCCCCTGCAGCAGGGCAATGAAGACATTACAAGGAAAAATTCGGGGTTAATTTGCATGTATTGAGAAAAGTGCCACAAAAATCTGCAATTCTATTTGTCCCTTTGATTAAAAAAAAAAAAAGCATGATACAGAAAATCTATCCATACACAGCATGAGACTTCCACAAGGTAAGACATTTGTACATCCCAGTTAATCTGAGGGTGATCCACTCAATCCAGCCTCGAGCAACTTGGGAAAATTTGGATCTTTCTACTTTCCATTTTCAGCACTGAACATTCGCTCCTGGAAAGAGAAGAGGAAACAAAGAGCAGATGAGGAAGAGTTTGGGAACTGTGCTTTAGAACACAAGGTAAGTCACTATCAAGTAGTTTTCAGTCAACAAATCCTTAGGTCAGGGGCACTTGAGGTGCATTTTTTCCCCCTAATTCAACTGATCCCATTTCATAGAATCATAGATGAGTTTGGGTTGGAAAAGCCCTCTAGTATCACCCAGTCCAACCATCAACCCAACACCACCATGGCCATTAAACCATGTCCCAGACTGCCATGCCCACAGGTTTCTTGAACACCTGTAGGGATGGCAACTCTCTTACCTCCCTGGGCAACCTGTTCCAATGCCTGACCACTCTTGCAGCAAAGAAATTGCTCCTAATCTCCAACCTAAACCTCCCCTGGTACAATTCCAGGCCATTTCCTCTCATTCTGTCACCTGATACTAGGGAGAAGAGACCAACTCCCACCTGCCTCCAGT
Organism: Ramphastos sulfuratus; assembly: GCA_013399055.1. Taxonomy (NCBI): domain Eukaryota; kingdom Metazoa; phylum Chordata; class Aves; order Piciformes; family Ramphastidae; genus Ramphastos; species Ramphastos sulfuratus. Next base: position 22,611 of record WBNM01002450.1, on the reverse strand, counting down.
CTCCTTCCAGGGAGTTGTAGAAAGCAGTGTGGTCTCCCCTCAGCCTCCTCTTCTCCAGATTAAAGAACCCCAGGTCTCTCAACTGTTCTTCACCATTCCTGTTCTCCAGATGCTTCCCCACCTTTGCTGCCCTTCTCTGGACCTGTTTCAGCCCCTCAACATCCTTTTGGTGTGAGAGGCCCAAACCTGAACACAAAGAAAAGACTTCCCATAAACCCAACAAGATGGAAAGGACTGCACATCTTTAAACATCCTGCTCCATAGCAGGAGTTAGAGGTGGAGAGAACAAGAGAAAATGGCCTCAAGATTTAGGCTGGATATTAGGAATGTTTTTTTTCCCTGCCAGGAGTGGTCAGGCATTGGAAGAGGCTGCCCAGTCACCATCCCTGGAGGTGTTGAAGAAACATGTGGCCATGGCACTTGGGGACATGGTTTAGTGGCCATGGTGATGCTGGGTTGACAGTTGGACTGGATGATCTTAGAGGGCTTTTCCAACCCAAACAGTTCTAAGACTTTCAGGTAGCCTGACTGCACTCAGTATTTGGTGCCTCCTACTGCCAAGTACAAGCAGAATTATTTTCCAGCTTGCTCTGTGTCTTGTGCCACTGCTGACAGCTAAGGAGTTCAGGAGTAGGCTGAAGGCACTTCAGGGTTTATCTTGGTTAGCTGCCAGGCTAAAGACTGCCCTGAGTCCCAAAGAGCAAGTGTGGCTGTGTGCATACATCTGGCAGGAGTTCTTTCTAGGGAGGCAATCAACTTTACCAAGTTCACTTACGGCAGGTGGCCTGTTTGCTAGCTGCTTGTCCTACAGAACCTGTGCTGCCTGTGTGCAAACCTGATCAGACTTGCTCACAGGTTCCTCATCGGTCACAACAGCTCTCTGAAGCACTACAGGCCTGGGGAGGAGCAGCTGGAAAGTGCCCAGTGAGAAAGGACCTGGTGGGGTTGGTGACAGCAGCTGGAGGTGAGCCAGTGTCTGCTCAGGTGGCCAAGGAGGCCACCAGCATTCTGGCTTGGATCAGTGAGTGTAGCCAGCAGGAGCAGGGCAGTGATTATCCCCCTGGACTGGGTACTGGGAAGGCCACACCTGGAATCCTGGAGTCAGATTTGTCCCCCTCCCTCAAAGAAGGACATTAAGGGGCTGCAGCAGGTTCAGAGAAGAGCAACGAAGTGAAGGGTTGGAGAACAGCAATGGTGAGGAGCAGCTGAGGGAGCTGGGGATGTTGAAGCTGGAGGAAAGGAGGCTGAGGGGAGACCTCCTGGCTCTCTGCGACTCATGAAAGGAGGCTGGAGCCAGGTGGCAGTCAGGCTCTTTTACCAAGGGGCAAGTGACAGGATAATGGCAAATAGCAACAAGTTGCCCCAGGTGAGGTTTAGGTTGGAGATGAGGTGAAATGTCCTCACCAGAAGGGTTGTCAAGGCCTGTCCCAGGCTGCCCAGGGCAGTGGTGGAGTCCTCATCCCTGAAAGGGTTTCAAAGCTGTGGAGATGTAGTGCTGAGGGCCATGGTTTGGTGAGGACTTGGCAGTGCTGGGTTAAGGGTTGGACTTGCTGATCTCAGAGAAGTTTTCCAACATTTATGATTCTATTGCTTAGCCACAGCAGGGGTCAGCTGCAGTACTTGGGAGGTGGCAGTGGGGAGAACATTTACCTTTAGCATCCTCTCCAGCTTTATCGCGTCCGCAGCAAACTTTCTGATCCCATCAGACAATTTCTCCACAGCCATTTGGTCTTCGTTGTGGTGCCAGCGGAAGGCCTTCTCATCCAGGTGGATCTTCTCAAGCTCACATGCCTGAGCTGTGGGCAAGAGGAATTGGGGGCAGGGGGAGGGGAATAAAAAAAAGGGACAAAACCATATTATGGGATCATTACCAAATTCCACAGGCTTCCTAAGACAGTGTCAGGATTCTGACCACCACACCTCCAACTGTTGAGATTCAAACCTCCCTTTCAGTGTGATTTGAGGAACATGTGGTTCCTCAGCACGGCTACAGGAACACCAGGAAGTGTTCCTGATGTGTTTTGTTTCTCTTAATAGGCAGTGTTTATGTGCAGGCTGTTATCTTGTATTGGCTGATGGATGGTACAGAACTTTCAGGCCTATTATCAGGAATTATGGAAGCTCCTCCTGCTGGGAGCCACTCTAAGCAAATACCCATAACAATTGGCTCTTTGATTAGTTGGCAGTGCCTAACAAAGCTCGATTGATAACCTGCCTACAAGCCAGCTAAACACCCCAGCTGTGCACAAACCTCATCATCCCAGTTGTAGAGCTGAAAAGAGCAGCAGCTCAGTGGGAACACAAACTCAAAGCCACGGTGGCACAGCATTATTAGATCCAACCACTCAAGCGTGCCTCTGATTAATTTTTGGTGGGCACAGACAGCTTTTGGCATGTCTAGAGCTGACTGCATCACTGATGCAATATTAACGTAAGATTAAACTATGTTTGGCAGTTTTGATACTAGCCAAATATGTGAAGTTCCTCCTTCTGCTCTCCTTGTCATTTCAGGAGAGGGTGCAAGTAGTTAATCCATTGGAAGTGTAGTCAGTGAGGACTCAGGACCCTAAAGAAGGGATTGTGTGTGGCAGAAGCTGCAGCAGAACTACTGTCATGAGGTTTTGTTGGCTTTAGAGAAGGATCTGGGTTTTTTTATCCTCCAGCAATGCAGACGCAAGAACCACAGAGCTGAGCAGAACCACTAACTCCAAAGTGTTGAAGAGATGGGACAAGCCCACCTTACATAGAAGTAGACTTACCCTCTTTGACACTAAGCATGGGAGTTAACTTGACATACTCTTTGCTGAGCTCTGCCAAAAGCTTGGGTGAAATGGTGAGATAGTCACAGCCTGTGAGTGCTTTTATTTCTCCTGTGTTTCGAAACGAAGCTCCCATCACGATGGTTTTGTAGCCAAACTTTTTGTAGTAGTTGTAGATCTTAGTGACACTCTTCACTCCTGAAAAAACATAGTTATAGGATGCTTTAGGTTGGAAAGGACCTTTACAGGTCATCTAGTCCAACCCCTAATCAGCAACTTTCAGCATGGGAAGTACCAACCATAGAATGCCAGGTTGCAAGAGCCCTTTCTAGGTGATAGCCTAGTTGAAATGAGATGGCCCAGCACTTTGTCAAGCTGAGTCTTGCAACTGTCCAATAAAGGAGAATCCACCACTTCCCTTGGGAGATAATTCCAATGTCTAACTGTTAGCATGATGAAAAATGTTCTTTTGGGGTCTACCTGGAATCTTGTACCCATTACCCCTTGTGTTGTCCATGTGACTCCTTGGAAAGAGTCTCCACCATCTTGGTAGCTACCCTTTATGTACTGGTACAAATGATGGTTTAGAACATGGCTAAAGGCAGCATTTGTTCATAGCAGGGTTCAGATGAGTAGCTGTTGTATTTTTAAGCTGGGTGTTAAAAGGGAAGCTTACCTGGATCCTCTGATGGCTCATAGCTTTTCTTCTCTCCGTTTGCAACATACCAGTCCAGGATACGTCCTACGAACGGGGAGATCAGAGTGACTCCAGCTTCAGCACAGGCAACTGCCTGAGCGAAGGAGAACAGCAAGGTCATGTTGCAGTGAATCCCATGCTCTGCTTCCAGGACCCTGCAGACACAGGCTGGCTCAGAACAGCAGTTTGCACACTCCCCCTTATGGAAATCACATTCATGCAGTAAGGTAACTATGAGGTAGGAAGTTAAATCTACTTAATTCCTGCTGTTAAATTAGGAATGTGGTGAAGTTTAAAGGCTTTCAAGTTATAAGCTCTCAGCAGATGTTCTGCCCTGACAGGATTTGCTTTTATTTACTGTTGCTCCTTGAACCAAATGTAGACAACTTCACACACAATCACAGAATGCATCAGGTTGGAAGGGACCCTCCAAAGGTCATCTTGTCCAATCCCCTGGCAGTCAGCAGAGACATCTCCAACTAGACCAGGCTGCCCCATCAAGTAAGTTTGATCTTAAATGTCTCCAGAGATGGGGCAGTTCAGGAAACAGCCTCTGTGTGGACACACTTCTGTTTCAACAGCACAGCCAACTTGGTGTGACAGTTAAGGAAACTCTTTTTGTGACCTGGCCCTTGTGTGAAGACACTTTTCCTGTCTTGACAGCATGGTGCAGCACAGCACCTCACTGACCACCTGCAGCCCTAGTAATAGCTTTCCTGCTGCAGGGCTTTCAAAGCAATTCTTGAAGTGCCCAATGTGTTTGTCAGGTGGCTGTAAGCAGGCAGGAGCATGCTGTGAATTGGCACACCCAGTAAAGAAGCACTTACTTGCCAGCCTGGATTCCTTCCCAGGTTGAAGTGAGCTTGATGAGAATTCGCTCTTTACTGATTCCTGCTTCCTTGTAGAGGTCAATGAGGCGCCTGGCCCTTTGGATCATTCCTTCCTTATCAAAGGACAACCTTTGAAACAAGAGCAGGGCTGCTTAAAACCTCATGATTTTGCTTTTCAGGCTCTCTCCCTCCCACAGCCCACTGAAACCCACTTTTAGCAGCATTTACAGGCCAATGGCAGGAGTTTGTTCTCTGAGGTATTCCCTGGGTCCTGAGCCCATCAAGTCCGTGCATGCGTAAGGCACATTTGGACGTGTCTTGAGGTCTGTGGTAGTGGGTTGGACTTGATGATCTTTGAGGTCTCTTCCAACCTTGCTATACTGTGTGTGTGTGACTGTGTGTGACAGCACTGAGGATCCAGAGCTCAAGATGCTTTCACAGAATCACAGAATGCATTGGGTGGGAAGGGNGCTTCCTTGTAGAGGTCAATGAGGCGCCTGGCCCTTTGGATCATTCCTTCCTTATCAAAGGACAACCTTTGAAACAAGAGCAGGGCTGCTTAAAACCTCATGATTTTGCTTTTCAGGCTCTCTCCCTCCCACAGCCCACTGAAACCCACTTTTAGCAGCATTTACAGGCCAATGGCAGGAGTTTGTTCTCTGAGGTATTCCCTGGGTCCTGAGCCCATCAAGTCCGTGCATGCGTAAGGCACGTTTGGACGTGTCTTGAGGTCTGTGGTAGTGGGTTGGACTTGATGATCTTTGAGGTCTCTTCCAACCTTGCTATACTGTGTGTGTGTGACTGTGTGTGACAGCACTGAGGATCCAGAGCTCAAGATGCTTTCACAGAATCACAGAATGCATTGGGTGGGAAGGGACCCTCAAAGGTCATCCTGTTCATCCACCTTGCTCTCAGCAGGGACATCTCCAACTAGAGCAGGTTGCTCAGGGCCCCATCAAGTTTGACCTTGAACATCTCCAGGGATGGGGCCTCGACCAAATCTCTGGGCAAGCTGTTCCAGTGTCTCACCACCCTCATTGAGAACTTTCTCCTGGTGTCCAACCTAAATCTTCCTTCCTCTAATTTTGAACCACTACCTCTCATCCTATCACCACAGGCTCTTCTGAATAGCTCCTCCTCAGCCTTCCTGTAGGTCTCTTTCAGATGCTGAAATGCAGCTTTAAGGTCTCCCTGGAACCTTCTCCAGGCTGAACAGCCCTGACTCTCTCAGCCTGTCTCCATAGAGGAGGTGCTTCAGTCCTCTGACCATCTTTGTGGCCTCTTCTGGACCTGCTCCAGTAGGTCCATACCCTTCCACCAGCAAGTTGTAGACGGAAGTTTTCCTTAGTTTTGAGGAATGCAGAAGCTGAGTGCTAAAAGTGAGTTGGCAAGGAGAAGGTTAGCAGAAATGCCGTGCAAGTCTTGACATGATTAGTTAAAACAGATCTTGTGGTATGCTGAGAAGACATCACATGGGAGAGAAAGAGCAAAACTAAGAGCAGTGGAAGGTTTCCTTTGCTTAAGAGACAACAGGAAGATGACAAAATCCAAGCTGAGCATTCCTTGTTTTCATACTTCTACCACAGAGTTAGAATCATGGAATCACTAAGGTTGGAGAAGACCTCTAAGACCATCAAGTTCAACCTTCGACCCAACACCTCCATGACCACTAAACCATATCCCAAAGTGCCACATCTACTAATTTTTTTAACATAATGGAGCAAATTAAGGGAAATCTATTCTCTAACAAAATCTTATCAATGTAAACTCCTCTTAGCCTCCTAACAGCAAGCTGTCTAGTCCAGAACATCCTTCTCCAACTGACATCATGTACAAATAACCCAGAAGAAGAAAAGCCAACCTTGCATCTACTTCAGTGGACACACGGCCAGGTATCCTCTTTAGTATTTCAGCTCCAAACAGAACAAAAAGTTTGTCACTGGCATTTTTGATTTGCTCCTCTTCTGACCTGAAAACCATGAAGAGCAAAACAATTTCCATGGGGGAAGAGGAAAAAAAAAAAAAAAAACCAACAAAAACCCAACAAACCATTTGATTTGCACCTTGCCATGGATTTGAGGATCAAACTTCACAACCCATTTAACATTAAACTCCAGAGGTCATGCTCTGCTCTGTGGTTGTGTTCTGCCCTCTCTGCACCACCAGCAGTTTAGCCTTTGGACACTATGTCTTAGGTGCTGTCAACTCAAGAGTGTTTTCCTGAGCAGTCCTACAAGGCCGTGTGTGGACTGGAAAAAGGAGATGAACCTCAAAGCACAAAGAAATTAGGAGTTTCTTTTTTAAGGTTGAGGCTTTTTGAGGCAGGAGATACACCCAAGAGTACATGAGGGGAAAACCCCAGCACACTGCAAGGAGTAGTAAATGCTGTTTGTGTAATTAAAGCTTCTTGGAGATCTCCTGAGATAAAAACCCTCTTGACTTACCCGCCAAGCTTTTTGCCATAGGCAACAGCATCATCCACAAGTTCCTGGTAAGCTGGCATCTGAGCAGCAGCCAGGATCAGGGATGGGTTTGTGGTGGCATCCAGGGGCTTGTATTCATCAATTGCTGGGGGAATGAAAAGAGTCTGTTGAAAACAACCAGCAGGACTGAGCAGTTACAGGGATTTTGGTCTAAACTGGAGAATAAAAACACTTAAGAAGGACACCGAGGGGCTGGAGTAGGTCCAGAGAAGGGCAATGAAGCTGGTGAAGGGTCTGGAGAACAGGGCTGGTGAGGAGCAAGCTGAGGGACCTGGGGTGGTTGAGCTTGGAGAAAAGGAGACTTGAAGGGAGACCACCTGGCTTTCTGTAACTCCCTAAAAGGAAGCTGGAGCCGGGTGGGGGGTTGGTCTCTTCTCTCCAATATCAGGTGATACAGAGGAACAAGAGGAAATGGCCTGAAATTGTGCCAGAGGAGGTTTGAGTTGGGTATTAGGAATAATTTCTTTCCTGCAATAGTAGTCAGGCATTGAAAGAGGCTGCCCAGGGAGGTGGTGCAGTCACCATGCCTGTTAAGTAATCAGTAAGTACACTTGGGGACATGGTTCATTGGCCATGGTAGTGTTGGGTCGATACCATCTTAGAGGTCTTTTCCAACACAAACAATTCTATGATTCTATAAATAAATTATGTAGAAGTGCCTGATGAAGAGAAGTGGGGCTAAGGGGGATCTGATCCATGCTCAGGAGCTAAAGGGCAAGAATGACAAAACATTTATCACTAGCAACTCATCCTCAGCTTTTTTGCACCTAAACCCCAAATTACAGAGGACAACTTTTATTTTCTCAGTCATCTAAGAAAGTAATTTTTTCCATAGCTCCCTCCTGGGCAATGATCATGATCCTGAAGCAGATCCACTCCACACAAACAGGTGCTTCAACACACACTTCAATTCACATGGATACTGCTTAAAATAAAGCAGTACAGCAATCCCAGCATGGGTGTGGATGGACCTCTGGATATGATCCAGTCCAACCCCCCCTGCTAAATCAGTCACCCACAGCAGGTTGTCCAGGATCACAATGTCCAGGTGGGTTTGGAAAGCCCCCAGAGAAGGAAACACAGCTCTGAAGCACACACACAATTTTGGAGAAGCCTGTTTTGCCAGAGGTGATTAATCCTTTCCAACCCTGCAGCAGGTCAAGACTCCTATGGGTCTTTGGCAGCATGCAGAAATTAACCTCATTAAACTTGAGCATCTCTCCTGTGATGAAAGACTGAGAGACCTGGGGCTATTTAGTCTGAAGAGAAGACTGCCAGGGCATCTTGTCAACATCTATAAATATCTGAGGGGAGGGTGTGAAGATGAAGGTGCCAGGCTCTTTGTGGTGGTGCCCAGTAACAGGGAAAGGAACAAAAGGTATAATCTGGAACACAGAGGAGGTTCTACTTCAACTATGAGGAGGAACTTTATGGTGAGGGTGATGGAGCACTGGAGCAGGCTGCCTGGAGAAGTTGTGGAGTCTCCTTCTCTGGAAACTTTCAAGATCCACCCCAATACCTGCCCTAGGTAACCCTGCTGTGGCACTGGGGGTGGACTAAATGATCTCTAGAGGTTTCTTCCAACCCCTAACATTCTGTGGTTCTATGAAATGTCACCCAGTTGTCCTCACCCAGTCAACTTCAGGTCTCTCAGAAAGCAGAGTCTCCATCCCTGGAGATGTTTAAAAGCCACATGGATGTGGTGCTGAGGAATGTGATTTAGTGGCAGTGGCTTAGCAGTAGTGGTGGGATTGTGAGCTCCAGGAAAGCAGTTGGACTTGATCTCAAAGGCCTCTTCCAACCCCAACAGTTCTATAGTTCTGACGGATGGACTCTTTAAGGCAAAACCCAATTTCTCTGTGCTACTGAAGCTTGGAATCAAGGAACCCAAAGAGTTGAAGAGATCCATGTTCCCCAGAGTCAGGCATAGGTCTGAGCTGCTGCTACCCCCACCCCCGCCCCAGCACTCCCAGCTGAAAATCCAGCACCAGCAGACATCTGGTGGCTGCCGCTAGGGCTGTTTGTTCATCGCCCACAGGATTAGGCAAGCAGCAGAGGGATTAGCACGGGCCCCAGTGAGGGCAGAACAGGATTCAGCGTTGCTCCACACAGCACAGACATGGCTAGGGGAGGGAACTCTGGGTCCTGTGCAGGCACTGGGGCAGTGACAGCCTAGGGACAAGTGGCTTTAAAAATGGAATGTCACCTCCCTTCCTGGGAAAGGGCAGAGCTTGTTCTTCTGAGGGAGGGAGGGACAAAAGCACTCTTGTGTTATTTGCTTTGCTTCAAGACTGCTTTGCTTAGAAGCACTGAATGGTTTTGGTTGGAAAAGAGCTTTAAGATCACGGAGTCCAACCACTAACCCAGCACTGACACTAAACCATGTGCCTCAGCACCACATCTCACAGAGTCACCACGGCTGGAAAAGACCTCTTAAGATCCTGAATCCCAACCATTATCTCCACAGCTTTGAAACCCTTCCAGGAATGGGGACTCCGCTGCTTCCCTGGGCAGCCTATTTCAGGGCTTAACAAGCCTTTTTGGGAAGGAATTATGCCTCGCGTCCAACCTACACCTCCCCTGGTGCAACCTGAGACCATTTCCTCTTGTCCTGTCACTTGAGGGAAGAGCCTGACCTCCACCCGGCTCCGACCTCCTTTCAGGGAGTTGTAGAGAGGCATAAGGTCTCCTCTCAGCTTCCTTTTCTCCAGGCTGAACAACTCCAGGTCCCTCGGCTGCTTCTCACAAGACTTGTGCTCCAGCGTAGTGTAAGCTTTCCACCGTTTGAAACCAACCCAAATCCATGCTGGAACAAACCACTTCAGCAGCGCCCCCAGAGTCCATCGTGCCTAGCCTGGCACTGGTTGGCAGCAGGACACGGAGCTGACCAGCGGAGTTTGCTCGCAGTGTGGGTCAAACTGGAAAGGAACCACAGGAGGAACTGGGAAAAGCAGTACACGGACTGGATCAAGCGTGAGGTGCCAAGGTCTGGGTCGGTGCGTGGCAGGAGAAGCTGTAACTGGTCAACTGGGCGGGCAGGGCGCTGCCAGCCTCGGATCGCAGGGACCCGGTGGAGCGGCAGCGGGTTTTACCCGCTTCAGTAACACACGGACGATCCTTCAGATCCCATCCCAGAGGGCACCGGGCGGCCCTGAACAGACAGACCTCGCAAAGACCGGCACAGGGATCGCAGTACCGAGCCTCCGCAGCCCGAACACCAGCAGCACTCGGACACCTCCGCGCTGCCCTTTGCGGAAGCCGAGCTGCCGCCGGGCAGGAGCCCCCCGAGAGCGGCCCCACCTTCGGTACCGGCGCCGTTCCCACCGCTGGGCCTTGCGCAACCAAGCAGCCCGGTTGCGCGGCGATCCCCAAACCCACACCCCTCCGCCTTCCCAGTAGTTTGCTTCTCTAAGGGGCTCGCCCCTGTGCCCGGGCGCGCCCACTCTCGGCGGAGAGCCGGGGGAGGGATGAAGTGACAGGGGCCCCTCCGCCGCCTCTCACCGTTGAAGTCCCCGGTGTCGGCCACCACCGTGGTGTGGTGCTTGAGTTGGTCCAGCACCGACTCCATCTTCTGCCGCTTCACGGGAGACACCGACATAACCGCGGGACGGGGGGGCTTACGCCGCCTATAAAGAACCGCCTGTGCCCAGAGGGGATCCCGCCTGCGCGCACCCGCTGCTCCTGGCTCGCTCCCGACACCCACCGCCTGGAGGGCGGGGCGAGCACCCAGACCTCCGCCAATCCCATCCCAGGGGGCCGGCAGCTAGCCAGTCAGAAGAGTCGAAGGCAAGATTGACGCGGCTGGGAGGAGCCAAGACAGGGCAGGGGGAGGGAGGAGGCATTTGATTGGGTGATTTGGCCGCTCCCGAGGGTCGCGGGGCAGTCATCATGGCAACGGGGACGCGGTAGCCTCTGCTTGCTATTGCCCGCAGACAGAAGTGCGCAGCGTGGCCTCGGGAGCTGCTGTCCTGGTGGGCTAGGGCGAGGTTTTTTTCTGGGCCCAGCAGCCCCACCCAGAGCTTCTCACTTGGCCGGGCATGTCCCCTGAGCCGTCCCCCGCGCGCTGGGCTCTCTGGGTCCGCGGGACGGCTCCTGGAAGGGGCTCTGGCAGTAAGCTAAGATGGCGACGGGAGAGTTGGTGAGGGCGAGGCCTCGGCCCCGGGTAACGGCCTTAAGGAGGGACTGGTGGCTGTGCCACGCCTGCGTTAACCCGCTGCAGGACCTGAGTGGTGCGTTTCCTCCCTTGCTGTAGTGGCAAAGCTCAACGCAGCTCCAGCCTGGGCTGCTGTGCCAGGGAGTGTCCGTCGGGCCCAGCAAGGCCCAGGCCCCCTGGGCAACCGGTGGCTGGTCGCGAGGCTGGATATTAAGGCTCTAGAGAAGGCTGTCCTGTTAGCATGGGATCTTCTTGTGCTGGCAATGGGACTTGGCTAACAATGTTCCACAATCTGCCACTTGGCCTTTAAACAGGCTCTTTGGATCATGCTGTTCCTCTCCTGTTGTCTGGTATGGTTTCAGTTGTGGATGCTGGCATGGTAATTTCCCTTCCTGATGTACGAGGATGTGCACTGGTACAGCCTTCTCACACTTTGTCCAGCCCCAAGACAGGATAATGGAAGGAGGTGTTAGATTTAAGTGCTGTTTGGATCCTGTGACTCTGTAGGAAACGTGTTGTCATTGTCTCCATAATCCTTTGCAAGGAATAAAGACAGTCTTCTTGTACATCTCATCTCTTCTCTTTGTTCTCAGCCCTGCAATCACTGGCATTGAGCAGGGTTGGGCATTTTTAACTTGCCAGTGCACAATGGAGTCTTGGACAGCATGTGTTCAAATGCTGGCATGTTCACTAAGTTGCATGTTCCAGAGCTAAGAGAGATTTGTTCTTCAAGATGATGAGACAAGGGATGTTTTGGACTCAGCTGGTGGCTTTCTCAGCATGTGACTGCTATCACATCTGGAGCTTTTCAGCTACCCTGGTTTTAGACTTGATTATCAAGGCCATAACATCCTTCCTTTTGAATGCAGCCCCCAGAACCAAAAGGAGATGCTGTTTCAGAGCATCTTAGAACAAGTCTTTTTGAAAAGCAGCTTTTATCCACTGGCTTTGTGTCCTGATGCTTTCCTTTGTATCCAAGTGAGACAGAGGAGGAGTTTTAAGTATAACTTAACTATTTTAATAAATCTTACACAGTGCATGGTTATATCATTTTATCCTTCGTTCAATTACAGGAATGTACAGTACATTAGAGCATTATCTGCAGCAGTACAGATAGAACAGATGCACAGCTCAGTCATATGGATATTTTGAAAGGTGTCTTCTGCAGTAAGGTCTAACTGATGTTACCTATTTGATGAAACCCTCCTGTGGCTCCTGGCTTGGCAGAACTCTTGTGTAGGCTGCTATTAAATTCCCAAATAACCATAATTCTGTGCGATTTGTTTTCTGTTACAGCCAAAGACAAGAGTGGTGCTGTGTTTCCTAGCTCACCATTTCTTTTTATTTTAAAAAGGTTGCCTCTTGTGCTCCTGACACCAAAGTTTGCCAAGTTTTCATACCTGCTTCCCATCCCCACCCAAATCCAGAGCCAGGGCTTCTCAGGACGATTGTCCTCGTCATCCCTCCCTGACAAGGCGAGTGCCCTTCGCTGTGACATGCCAGCAGGGTTGTGCCTAAAACCCATCACCCTCCCCTGTAAGCTCCCTGCCTGCACTCTAATCCTGCTGCTGCTGCTCACAATGTCTGGTTTCAAAGTGAAGGCAATGTCTCATTGATAATATCTCATCCTTTAGAGACATTTTTGGAAGAATAAAACCAAAGCCGAGAGGTGCATCAGGATGCTTGGATCTTGCCACCTGTTCCTCAGCCACTTCTTTACAGTTTTTCACACCAAATGGTCATGGACAGATCCGAGCTGTGCAAAGACTGAGGCAGGAGCTTAACCTTTCAAGGAGGTGAAAACACTCATAGCACATGTCAAAGCCTCTGTGGAGCCTGGGCCTGAATTCCTGTTCAACCAAAGTGAAGGTGTGACTGAGAGAGAAAGACAAAAGTCTCCCTGCTCAGTGAGCAGCTCTTGCAGATGTGTTTGTTTTGCTGCCTTCCTCAAACACAGATGTAAATGCAAACTTGCTGTGGAGAGGAAATCTGCTAGATGCTTGCTTGAGCTTTTCAAACGTTGAGTGAATTATTGATGCAGAATCACTTCATTATGTCTCTAGGAAAAGGATTTCTCCTCCTCCCTATTTATAGATGTAAGAATGAGGGGGGAATGTCACTGGGCAGACACATCTGCAGGAAGTGAAAAACAACAGCCTTTACTAAGTTAAGTTGTTGTCTTTTTTTTTTTTTCTCTTGTGGCCATTTATTTTGTGTTAAACCAAGCTTTCCAAGTGGGTTTTTGCTTCTTAGAGACTTAGGAAGCATTTCAGATTGCTCTTTGCAATGAAAACTTGCAGGTGGGGATGAGTGGTGAACACCCTGGGAGGGGCTTTGGGTGTGACTGAATTGGGAACAAATGGCAGAGGCTTATCTGTGTTTGAGGCCTGGCTTTGGCAGCACTGACACTTCCTGCCCCAGGATGGGTGCCAGGGGAAAGGGTTGCCCAGCTGTCCTCAGTTCCAGCCTCTGCCTAAACAAAGTAGAAGCCAGCATGTGCCCAGGTGGCCAGGAAGGCCTCCAGCATCCTGGCTTGGATCCATAAGAGTGTGGCAGGCAGGAATAGGGAAGTGATTGTGCTCCTGCACTGGATATTGGTGAGGCCACACCTTGAGTATTGTGTTTAATTTTGGGCCACTCCCTCCAAGAAGCACAGTGAGGGGCTGGAGCAGGTCCAGAGAAGGGCAATGAAGCTGATGAAGGATCTGGAGAACAGGAATGGTGAGGAGCAGCTGAGGGACCCTGTGGGTGTTCAGACTGGAGAAAAGGCAGCTAAGAGGAGACCTTCTGGCTCTCTCCTACTACCTGAAAGGAGGTTGGAACCAGCTGGGGGTTAGGCTCTTCTCCCAAGGAACAAGTGATAGGACAAAAGGAAATGGCCTCAAGTTGCCTGCGGGGAGGTTTGGGTTGGACATTAGAAGAAATTTCTTCATCAAAAGGTTCTCAAAGGCTGAAACAGGCTCCACAGGGAGGTGGCTGAATCCTCATCCCTGGAGGGGTTTCAAAGCTATAGAGACATGGTGCTGAGGGGCCTGGCTCAGCACCAGCCTTGGTAGAGCTAGAGAATGGTTGGACTTGATCTTAAAGGTCTCCTCCAACCAAAATGATTCTGTGATTCCCTAAGCAGGGACCATCAGGGTGAGTTCCAGTCACTTTATCTGTCACATCCTGCTCCTTTACCCAGTGCAAGTCCATTCCCAGTGCTCACAGGCAGCACTAATTGGTGCATGTCTGTAAGAAGCAGCCAGGCTTGGGTCATCTGTGTGGGAATTCTGGCCTCGTCCAACAAAGGGGGCATGGTGGGGACAGCAGGAGGGGAGTGAATTATCACAGAGCCTTTTCTAGTGGGCTGCAGGGCACATCTACCACAGAGACTGAAATTAAAAGTGGTAGAAAAAAGACTGATTTCCATGGTCCAGGTTCTGCAAGCATCTAGGCTGGCTTGTTCTTTTGCTGTGTGCTGTGCCATGTCTTCCCAAGCCACACCACAGTGAGGGGAAGTGGGAGCAGGCTCAGCCCTACAAGAAAAGCTTTGTAGGATGTTTTTTGTTTGACTCCAGCCATGATCCTACGTTCAGACCTGTGTGAATTGTGACCTGCTCTGATTGCATGCACATAAAATTTCAGTATAAAATATATAGTTTATGTATGTATACATATATATATATAAAAAAAAAAATACTTCATGCAATATTAAAACACCTTTCCCAGTGGGATGTGGTCTTAGTGTCTACCCTCATCAACAGTTTCCAGGAGATTGTCACCTGGGTGGCAATTACCCTGCAAAGTGTGGAGCACTGCTACCTCTCCTCTGGACTTGGGGTGGGGGGAAGGGGAATTGTTGCTTTCATTCTCTTTTCTCTGCACTACCTAGCACTAAGAGCTGAAATAAAGCAGATAGATTTAGGTTTTTTTCTTTGTTGTTGTTGTTTTCTTTTTTAGTTAGCAGAATCAATCCTTTCCTGGCGACGCTTCATGATTTCTTGGAGCTCTGACTCCCCTCTGTTTTTCTAGAATGGAAACAAAATCAGAAGTCTGAGTTGTAAGTTCAAGCTGTAGTTAAATCGTAATAGTTCACTAACACTCAAAGAGCAGAGCTGGTTTGAAAGGGGTAGGTGGTACTGCTAAGAAGGCAGATTCATTAGCGGAGACAGAGTGATCTGCCTTACATATTTGAGGCCTTTTAGAATCATAGAATGGTTTGGGTTGAAAGGGATCTTAAAGATCATTCAGTTCCAACCCCCTACCATGGGTACAGACACCTCCCACTAGCCCAGGTTGCTCAGGGCCTCATTCAGCCTGGCCTTGAACACCTCCAGGGAGGAAGCATCCACGACCTCCCTGAGCAACCTGTTCCAGTGTCTCCCCACCCTCACTGTCAAGAATTTCTTCCTAATCCCCAGTTTCAATCTCTCCTCTTCCAGCTCAAAGCCATCACCCCTCCCCCAATCACTACAAGCCCCTGTAAATAGTTCCTCCCCAGCTTTCTTGTAGGTTCCCCTGAGGTATTGAAGCTTAAAAAACTTAGCCTTTTTCAGCTGGCGTGGGTTTTTCTGTTTGTCTGGCTTTTGGTTATTTTTGTTTCAGTTATGTTGCCTAAAATGTCTGTTTGATGGGCACCCATTGAGGGAGGAGTGATCCAGAAAGCTGCTTACCTCCAGCTGGTTTTTCTCCACGGTGATTTTACTGTATACTCTGTTTCCCTCATCACCACACACTTTCTTCAGCTCCTCTCTGTTTAGGGAGAAGAGCTGAGCTCCAGTGAGGATACCAAGGTGTTCCACTGTCCTGAGAAGACACAAAGTGAAGAGATGATCGCTGTGCTACACATGGCCTCTTGCTAAAGGTGAGGAGTGGGAAACAAGGGTTATCAAAGACTGAAACTGGCTGCCTGGTTGAATCCCCATCCCTGCAGGTGTTTAAAAGCCTCAGAGATGTGGTGCTGAGGGACCTGGATTAGCAGCAGCCTTGGTAAAGTTAGAGAATGGTTGGACTCAATGATCTTAAAGGTTTTTTCCAAGCAAAGCAATTCTATTATTCTATGATAAAAGAGCTGGGAGCAGCTGACTTGCAGCCCTTGCCCTAGAACCATGCCACATGAAGGCCCTGGGGCTGTGCCAAGGTGGCAGCTGTTGGGTAACCCAAGCTGTTGGCAGAGATGAGGGAGCCATGAGCGGGTGAAGGCAGCGTCACTGTGGCACCACTGTGCACCCAGCCCCGTGGGCATTGCAGGGATTTCACTCCAGTTGTGTCACATTTGGGAGCAATCCTGGAGCTCCTCACTGTGCAGGGTGGGATTGTAACTCATAACCCTTGACCACACGCAGCTTTTTGGTCCTGTCCTGGGGGCTGGGAAGATCTGCAAGTGTCAGCTGAGGAGCTGGCTCTTTACAGCATCTCCAGAGACAGGCAAATTTCTGAAGTTGTGCCAGGGGAGGTTCAGGTTGGATGTGAGGAACAATTTCTTTGCTACAAGAGTGGTCAGGCGTTGGACCAGGCTGCCCAGGGAGGTGGTGGAGTCACCATCCCTGGGTGTGTTCAGGGACCCCGTGGCCATGGCACTTGGAGACATGGTTTAACTAGCCATGATAGTGCTGGGTCGATGGTTGGACTGGATGATCTGAGAGGGCTTCTCCAATCCAAACAATTCTGTGATTCTATTTATATTTTTCAGCCAATAGGTTTGGTTAGTTCATTATTGATTTGTCTCCACCTTCAGCACTCTGAAACTGGCCAGCTGTGGCCAGACAAGCTCCAGGACACTGCTCTGAGTTCATAGAATCACAGAATATTAGAGGTTCAAAGGGACCTCCAGAGATCGAGTCCAGCCCCCTGCCAAAGCAGGATCACCCAGCCGTGTGAACAAGCAGGACCACTCCTTTATCTGTAGCCACTCATTAAGGAATGTGTGGGCATGGCACTTTGGGACATGGTTTAATGGCCATGGTGGTCTTAGGCTGAAGGCTGGACTCAATGGTCTTAGAGGTCTCTTCCACCCCAAACAATTCTGTGAGTCTATTAGATCTCTCGCTGCAGCCAAGGTTTATTTGATAGTGTAGAAGAAAGAAAGAGACTACATCTGGACACAAAGGGAGTGAGTTTGAGCTCTGAATAGCCTGGAGTTCACATGATTGGAATCAAATGTTCAACAAGGGCTCTGTGAGTAAACACAAGTGACTTGTACTCTAGCTGCAGAGCTGCCTCCCCCACTCCTTTCTCAGTGAAGCACCAATATTTCATAAGGTACTAAAGCAGATCTTACTCTTTGCTGAATGACTTTGCCTCCAGCCAAGCTTTGACTTCTTCAGTGCTGGAGTCGAAGGTGAGGGGCACAAAAGCTTCCTGAGGCTTTTCCACTTTGAAATTCCTGTGGGGAGGCTGAATTTTATTGTTTGTGATCTTCTTTAGCAGCTCATCATTCAGCTCATCCATGTGATGGATAAGTTCTGGGGAAGCAAGGCAGAGAGCAGGGAATGAAATTGAGTCTTCAAATCCTGTTCAGTTAATGTGTTTGTAGGGAAAATGGGAGGAAGATCAGCATGAGGCTCAGTGTTTTATTAAATACACCAAAGGGAAGTCCTTACTTTTGCATTTTAAAGAACAAGCTGAAGGATTTTTAGAGCAATAGGCTGAGCAATGATATTTTGACCACCAGGAACAAATGTATGAAGGGAGATTGTTCCAGTCTGGAGGCTGGAGCAGGCTGGGGGAATCTTCCCTTTCCTCCCACACCAGCAGTCTCGACTTCTCTCAGCTTTCAAAACCTCTCTTGCTCTTTGGGAGAATCCTAGATTGCTGCAGCTCATCTCCAGAAGAACTTTTTCACAAAATAACAGCCAAATGCTCCTTGTCCACACAGTGATTACTGAATCTAAAAAGCTGCTTAAGGTTGTGGATGCCTCCTCCCTGGAGGTCTTCCAGCCCAGGTTGGATGGGGCCTTGAGCAACCTGGTTTTGTGGAAGGTGTCTGTGTCCAGGGCAGAGGGTTGGAACTGAATGATCTTTAAGGTCACTTCCAACTCAAACCAGTCTATGAGTTATCCAGATTCTCATGCCACTAAACTGTCCTGTTCATCACACTTATTCAAAGGATACAAACCCTCCCCAATACCAACTAGCAGAAGTTTACTCAGGGGTGTTAAAACCTGCTCTTACAGTGTCTGTGCTCCCATCAGTCCTGTCAAGCAGTGATGAGGGACAGGGTCCCTTTCCCCTGATGTCTGCTGTTGTGTTTTTGCTTTACTTTGTCATCTTCCTGTTTTTCAGTTCCTTAGCTCCCCTCAGGCTGATGAAATAAGGAAATTGCCCTGCAAATTTAGCAGCAGGAGGGGAAAAACCCAGACCACATGAGACAGAGGAGGTCAGGGAGGCCTGTGACTATCTGTGCCAAGAACATGATTCCCATTTCTCTGTGCCCCTGTCTTGCCAATTATTTTCTTCTCATTGCCCCTTTGCTGTCACCTGATGTGACCAGTCCTGAGGCTGCCTACAATTAGGGTCTTGTTCTGGAGCTGTAGCCCTACTCCCTCTGCTTTTCAGTCCTCTGTTACTTATAATTTGCTGATCCAAGCCCTCACAGCTTCAACTTTTGCTGTCCAGCTAAATAAAAGTGGCAGGGAACATGAACTGGGAGTGAGCAGTACACTCCTGAAACTCCAGAGGGAAGGGAAGGGGGAAGGGAAGAGAGAAGAGGGAAGAGAAAGAGAGGGGAAGGGAAGAGAGAAGAGGGAAGAGAAAGAGAGGGGAAAGGAAGGAAGAGAAAGAAGGACAGAAGCAAAGAAAAAGAAAGGAAGAAAGGGGGGAAGGGGAAAAAAGAATAAGAGGAAAAGAAAATAAAAGAAAAAAGAAAGGGAAAAGAGAAGAGGAAAGACAAGAAAAAGAAGCCACCAGGACAGAGAGAGCAGAAGCACATGCTCACATGAGCCTTTCAGTTCAGTCCTGCAATGCAAAGGCATGGTGGCAGGCTGGTGTGTGGTGCCAGGCTGGCACAGGTGGTGTGGCACACGTACGTTCTTTGGCGTCCTGCGGGGAGTTGCGCGACAACATTTCGCTGCCCCATTTGTCCCCAGCGTAGCTGGCAGGCAGCTTGTGGGTTGGGCTGGATGGTCCATATACCCTGTGGCCTGGCTCTCCTTTGTACCTCTGGTTTGACTGAGTGATAAGAGAGGAAAAGAAAAAAGTCTAAGAATTTGGGGTTTGCCCATTTTTCATTTCCCTAAACTTTTTTGTCTCCCACCCACAGGAGCAAATGAATGGGCAAATTGTTCTCCCTGTGCTGATCTGGGGCTGCTTGGTGGAGGCTGGCATGACCTCAGATGGAGCTGCATGGAAAAAAGGTGAGTTCTGAGGGTCTCATGGGAATGAAGAGAACCCACACTAAAGGCCAAAGGCAGTGTGAAGGCATTTACACCCCTGGAGAAGATGTCAGACAGAGAGGTTGAGTTATTCTTCACAGAACAGAATCATAGAATGGGTGAAGTTGTAAAAGACCTTTAAGATTACTAAATCCAAGCATTCTCTAACTGTACTAAGGCTGATTCTAAACCATGTGTCTCAGCACCACATCTCTGCCTCTTTTAAACCCTTCCAGGGATTGGGATTCAGCCACTTCCCTGTGCAGCCCATTCCAGTCTTTGAGAACCCTTTCAGTGAAGAAGTTTCTTCTGATGTCCAACCTAAACCTCTCCTGGTGCAACTTGAGGCCAGTGACTCTAGTAGTGATCCTTGCTTGCTCCTGCTGTGAGTGTCTGCTGTCGTGTGTGACTTAGCCTTTTGGCCGTTTGCTCTGCAGAAATTCCTGCTCATAGGGGTTCCCCAGGGAGCAAAGGAAGCAAAAGGATTTTTACCTGAAGAGAAAACAAACAGAAATTGCCTTTGAAGCTCAAGCATCACAGCTCGAGGAACTGGATGTTACATGGGGCTACTGCCAAGTGCCCAGAGCGATCTGGAAGGAATTTTGGACCATTTTGATTAACCTAACAGGGATTTTTTCCACAGGCCTGCTGGAGCACCTTATGCTTTGCCCAAACTGTGAAAGAGCAAAGTGGGGAAGGAATTCCATGCTTTCTGAGGGCATTCAGAGTCCTCCAGCTCTACATTTTTGATGTGCAAGGTGCTTGAGAGCAATATTCATTTAATATTCCCTTAGCTGGTGTTTCCATCTGCTTCCACTCCAGGAACTTGTTCCTGCTGCTGAACTGGACTGGGTGAGGGAGCTGTCTGTGTCTAATTTATGCCCCACTTCCCCCCCAGTCCTCAGTGTTTTCATGGCAAAATTGTGCTTTTAGAGCTGTGTCAGCTCTTTCATCCTGTTCACAGGACAGCCCTGGAAGGAGCAGAGTTTTTCACAGAGAAGGTGGAGAATCATAGGCTGAGAAGTAGGGTGCTTTGTGGGAGGGGGAGGCACTGGGAAAAGAGGGAATGTTTTCAGCCCCAGTAACCAGCAGCTGAGAACTTTCCTCTTAGGATGACCAGTCATGGTGCTGGGCTTGGGGTGGGAATCCCTTTGAGCAGGATCTCACTTCAGAGCAGGCTGCTTCCTGTAGCACAGGGCTCAGCCTTTGCCTGTCCCAGGCACTGTTGGCAGCATCAGAGCAGAAGAAAGCTTGAGGCTGCTGCTGCATAGAATCGTTTGGGTTGGAAAGCATCTAAGAGTCCAACCTTCAACCTAAGACCGCCATGGCTATTAAACCATGGCCAAAAGTGCCATGTTTCTTGAACACCTCCAGGAGTGGTGACTCCACCAGCTCCCTGGGCAGCCTGTTCCAATGCCTGACCACTCTTGCAGCAAACCTCTGAACCTCTCCTGGCACAATTTCAGGCCATTTCCTCTTGTTCCATCACCTGATACAAGGGAGAAGAGACCAAGCCCCACTTGGCTCCAGCCTCCTTTCAGGGAGTTGCAGAGAGCAAAATGGGGAGGAAGAGCCTTGCTTGGGGAGGGGGGAAAGAAATCGTGGCAAAATGGAAGAGTTTTTCCATAGAAAACTCAGGAATCTCCAGGAACTTGGTTCATCTACTTAGAAATGTTGATCCTGACTTGTGCACAGCACCCTAGGCACTGCAGGAAGGTCTAATGACAGGATTATTCTCAGAGGGTGATTACACCCTGCAGTTGACTACTGGTTAAATACCACCTGGCCACAGACCTGTTCCACCTCTTCCAGTTTTACCACATCCAGGATGTTATAAGGGACGTAACCAGCCTGCCCGCTCCGGTTCAGCAGCTTCCACCACTGCTTGTTATCTTCCAACACCTGAGAGAGGGGAAAAAAGAATTTGGCTAGTGAGAACCTCAGATCTCTGCTTTACATGAGCAGCAGAGAGCAGAAATCAAGCACAGATAAATGTGGAGTGGCTGGAATAGCATCAGTGAGTGTTGCACTCATCTGAAATTCAGGACTGGAGTCTTTCCTGAAAAGCATCAGGACTTCTCCTGATGATGACAGGAGAGCATCTCTGGGGCAAAATGGACCTGGGGTGGGGAGGAACTCATTGTTCCTACTTAATCTGGAGACCCGGGTGGAGAGGAACACAATGGAATTCAACAAGGGCAAGTGTAGGCTCCTGCACTTGGAGAGGAACAACTCCCTGCACCAGTACAGGTGAAGAGTGACCTGTTGGGAAGCAGCTCCAAGGAGAAGGACCTGGAAGTACTGGTGGACAAGTTGCTCATGAGCCAATGATGAGCCCTCATGGCCAGTAAGGCCAATGGTCTACTGTGGGGCATGAAGAACAGTGTGACCAGCAGGTTGAGAGATGTTCTCTTCCCCCTCTGCCCCAGTGAGGCCACAGCTGGAGCACTGTAACTGCTCTTACCCTTTGTCCCAGGCACCACTGAATGAAGCCTGGTCCCATCCTCCTGACACCCACCCTTGAAGTATCATCAGCACTAATGAGACCCCCCCTGAGGCTTCTCCAGGCACACAAGTCCCTTAGCCTTTCCTCAGAAGAGAGATGCTTTGGTCCCCTCATCATCTCTGTAGCCCTTTGCTATACCCTCTCAAGCAGTTCCCTGTCATTTTTGAGCTGGGGAGCCCAGAACTGCCAGTGTTCTCCAGCTGCCAACAGTATTGTGCTAAGAGAAAGGTCACAAAAAGGATGTTTTCATGGAAAATAATTCCTTTGGAAGGGCAGAGAGGTAATCATGACCACAGGCCCAGTGACTTGTTTTCCTTCCTCCTCATTGCTAATGAAGATGTGGCTGACGTGCTGAAGCTGAACAAATGCCCACAGCCAGCCCACGCCAGCTCCACAGAGAGCTCTGCATCTGAGCACACCTTTGTGCTTCTGCTCAGGAAAAACCATGTGAAAGGAGCTTGCACTTGCCAACCTCTGGAGATGATTCTGGTGCTCATGGGGAGGAGGACACACCTTTGCCCCCAGTACCTTCACCTACCTCCAGGATCTCATCCTTCAGCACCGAGAGCTCATTGGCATTGCGCGCGGTGAAGTCGTAGCGGATTTTGGCATATCTCTTGGGCAGAGCCTGTGCCTCAAAACCCCTGCAGAAGAGGGAAAAAGGAGCTTTACTGCAGGCCTATCTAATAACTGGGGCAATGTGACTGGGTGACAGTGTTGATCTGCTGGAGGGTAGGAAGGTTCTGCAGAGAGATCTGGCTAGGCTGAGTCCATGGGGCGAGGTCAACAAAGCCAAGTGCTGCATATTGCACTTGGGTCACAGCAACCC
>WBNM01002449.1:7764-18554 GCA_013399055.1 Ramphastos sulfuratus | reverse complement strand
TCTAGGCTGTGAAAAGCAAACACTGCTGATGTCTGCTGCACTCAGAGGCTTGCTGAGATGGATAAGAACAAGAACACAAACATAGATAAGACACTCACACAGAGAGTCTCTGTCTCTCTGGGAGCTTCTGGCCTCTCTGCTGTGTAACCTCACTAACCACTCTGTTTCTAACCCCCCTTGCCCATCCTCCAAACTCACCTTGCACGTAAGGCAGACCCTGGGGTAAGGCAGAGGGGTGGGGAGAAGGTGGAAGGGTGGTTGGGAGCCCCTGCTGGGGACTCTGATTGCTGGGAGGGGAATTGTGTTTCTGTATTGCCTTTAACTTGTCTATGTCTGTAACTATTCCTGTCTATTGTGTCTATCTCTGCTTGTCCATTGTGCTGAGCTGTAAATAGAGCTTCAGTCCTTAACTTCCAGCTGGCTGAGCCTAGTCTGGGGGATTTTACAAAGTGTGGAGGGGCAGGGAACTCCCAAACCATCACAAGGTACCACCAGCATAAGCACCTGTCAGATGCAAAAATCACAATCAAAAAGATTTCAAGAAATAACACAATTATGTTTTAGTAATGTCAGCACAACCATTTCTTGCTCTATTGCTCAGCTAGGAGCAAAAAAACCACAGTAGAATGGTATTTGCTCTGTCTGGCTTAGCTGGCTAGTGAAGGGACAACTAAGACTTTGCTCACATCAGTAAAGGGGAGGAGGACTTTAACATGTCAGCTTAGCAGCCCTCAGAGGGAAGGCAGCCCAGCATGCTCTTCTCCATCGTTATTCTCAAATCCAAGCAATGAAATCTGCTAAGGCACAGAATGTCCTGTGCCTGGAACATCATCATGTTCTGTGACAAGTCTAAGATGAGTTGGAAGAGAGAAGTTGAAGATGAGGTGTCAGTGTTTTACTAATACTGTTCAGATCTATGAATCATTACCAACAGATGTAAAATGAAAAGCTTTCTGTAAATCACAGAATCATAGAATGGTAAGGTTGGAAGGGAACTCAAGGATCATCTAGTTCCAACCCCCTGCCATAGGCAGGGACACCTCCCACTAGTACAGGTCACTCAAGGCCTCCTCCAACCTGGCCTTGAACACCTCCAGGGAGGGAGCAGCCACAACCTCCCTGGGCAACACAGCACTGAAACTGTAGAAGCTACTCACGTGGTTTTAGATTGTATTTCTGTCCATGTGGCTCACAGAGAGGTATGGTGCAAAGATGCTAAGCTTCTTAAAGAAGCAATAGTTTCAGTGTAAAGATAAATAAATAAATAAACAATAGTTCAGTAAATTGAACTAAAGGTAACTCAGTTGTGTGCTTAGAGAAAACTGAAGTATAGCAATGATTGGGATTTACTGGTTAATCTTTGTTCAACACACTTGAGGGCTCAAAACATATATTAGTACTTGTGACCTGGGAGCTCAAAGCAGCAAAAATCATCCCTGTTGTGCCAGAGTTTGTTTTAAAAGAAAGCAGCAGTGCACAAGAAGCAATGAAACCTTCATTTTGAGTAAGGCACAATGTGAACTGCCTGCTTATCTTAGTCTGTCATGTTGAAACTGCTTGAAATGCGATTGAAAGAAGTCAAAATGTAGTTTCCTTCCACTTGTTTTATTACATATATATATTAATATACATATATATTAATAATGGTGGTGTGAGAGGCTGATTGTCTCTGCCTTGTTCAAATCAACAAATATAAAGATTGTCTTTGTTAAAGATTGCTCAGATACCTGCCCAGGGCTCAGGGATGCTAATCAGAGGCACAGTGTCTTTGTGGACTGCCCAGACTCCAGCCTGGCTTGAATGCCCATGATGAGACACCTCACACTAGCTACCTCACAGAGCAAAGGCTTCAGTGTATTTGGGGTATGGACAGGTAAGCAGTGCAGGGAGGGGACAGAGGCCCTGCCCAGTGCTGCTGCTGGACTCGTGCAAACATGAGAATACACAGGAAGGTGTCCTGGGGAGCTGCACCTGGACAACAGCCTGAAAAACTGCATAAAAACACATCAGCAAGTGTGCACCTCCACCAGACCACCTCCATGAACACCTCCACGAGCACCTCCATGAACACCTCCACCGGAACACCACCACTGGAACACCTCCACCAGGAGAAGTTGAGGAGCAACTCCTGCAGAGCAGCTCCACAGGAGAACATACCTGGGCCAGGCACATCTCTCTCTCTCTCTCCACCCCCCCACCCCCAGTCTGTGGCTGATGGCAAAATAATCCCTGCTCTTTTCCTTCCCAGCTCTTCTCTTTTTCTCCATGGTTCACTCTCCCTCTCTTCCCTGTTCCCTCTCTCCCTCTGTTTTGTTCAACTTTACCTTTTAATAAATAGTTCTTGGTGCTATCTGGTCTCGCTTGCACCTTAATTTCACAACAGGGAAATCCAGAAGAACAAATCTTGCTCCTCTGGACAGAGATATTGTTAATCTCTGTTCTCCAGACCTTGACAGGTGTGTGCTTCTCAGAATATATCTGAAATGAACCTGACTGAATGGGCCTTATTCTGGAGAGAAATTCTCTTGAAGAACTGAGTTGTGTTGGACTGGTAGTGGTAGCTCTGTTGTCTGACTTGTACAAACCATGCCCTCCACCTGCCTACACAAACACACAGTAGTGCCCTTCTGGGAACAGATTGAAAATGAGCTATATGAAGAAGTCTTTTTACAAAATTTTAAAAATTAAAAAAAAATTTAAATGGAAACTAAAGGAGTGCAGCTTTTAAAACTCTGCACTGTATTTCATAGAAGCACAGAATAGTAAGGCTGGAAGTGACCTCAAGGATCATCCAGTTCCAACCCCCTGCCATAGGCAGGGACACCTCCCACTAGCACAGGTCACTCAAGGCCTCCTCCAACCTGGCCTTGAACACCTCCAGGGAGGGAGCAGCCACAACCTCCCTGGGCAACCTGTGCCAGTGTCTCACCACCCTCACTGCAAACAACTTCCTCCTAACATCCACTTTCAATCTCCCCTCTGCCTCCCCAGGTGCAGGACCTTACACTTGGCCTTGTTGAATGCCATGAGATTGGCCTGGGCGCAGCTCTGCAGCCTGTCCAGGTCCCTCTGGATGGATCCCTGCCCTCTAGCAAGTTGACTGTGCCACCCAGCTTGGTGCCATCTGCAAACTTTCATCTGTTTTGTGTGGAAACTCTGTAAAGTACAGTCAAGATCATTTCCCCATGGGTGTTGGAACTGATTTTTTTTTTTTTTAAATTTTTATCTCCCATTTATTTCTGGACTCTGTGAACTTTTAGCTTCTGTGGAGCTGCAGGGGAAATTCTGCCCCTTCCAGTAAGTGGAGACCTTTGGTAATTCAATCACTAGCTGCTTGCTTTGAGAGCTCTGTTCTTCCTCCAGGTTCTGCTGTGTAACACCACCTCTGCCACAAAGCCTTTCCCATTGAAACTTCTGGGTAAGAAAAACACAAAGTTAGGGAAGAGAAGAAAAGAAGTTCCCAGACAAGTCCTCATAAGAGCCCAGTGTAAGGGAAGGTGCCCATCTTGAGAGCTGTAAAACACAGATTGTCCCACAGAGATCAAAGTGCCCCAGGGACCAGGCAGGCTTAGGGCATGGACAGCAGACTGTGAGCTGCTACTCTGCTCTCCTTTCCTGCATCCCCTGTACTACCAGACCTCACCTCCACCTCTCTCTCTCCCTTCCCTCTGCTCCCAGCATGCAAGCATCATGGCTCTGGTCTGTGGGGGAGGTTGGTGCCTTCTGCAGCCTTCTTGGAAAGCTAACTTCTTGCTGCACCACTGGCTTGTGGGACAGACATTCAGGTCTGGCTAAGGCTGCTGCATCCAGCCTGGAGGGGCATTGAGGCTTGGTCAGCCTGTCTGAGGGGAGCAGCTCAGCCTGCTCCTGGGTCTGCTGCGGCTGAGTGGGGTGGGTGAGGGGAAGGTTTGGGAAGGTTTTGGCCAGGAAGGCCCAGGAAGAGAACTGGACCTAATTTTTGTATATAGTCTTTTCCCCTGAATTCCTTTTGTATTGCTGTATACATTTGTAAATAGCATTAATATTTAACCTCCAGTTCTGTGCAAGTGTTTTTGGTTCACTCCTCTGCAGTAAAATACCTTCCTGTGCTTTTTGCCCTGGGCAGCTCATGGCTCAAAGCCAGGACAAGGAGCTGGATAAGCGACTCCTAGCTGGGGCACAGATAAATGCTTCCCAGCTGGGGCACAGATAAATCCTTCCCAGCTGGGGCACAGATAAATCCTTCCCAGCTGGGGCATAGGCGGCAGTCCAGTTCCAGCAGTTCAGATCTCTTGCAGGTAGCTTCAGAGCACTGTAAGCTATATCCTGAGCTTTTAGAAATATTATCCTCTCTGTGTGAGTAAGTGTCCCTTCTGCACTTGCTTTCTTTCTAGATGAAAAGGCACAGCCAAAGTTGGCAGTGGCTGAAATCCTGGCTGGTCACTAAAGCCAGTGTCGTCCCCAGCCCTGGAGCCAGCAGGCTGAATTGCTGTCAGAGCTGCCTCCCCTAAACGTCATTGTATTTGTTGCTGTGCCTAGTGAGGGGCAATGTGTCAGAGTACTAAAATGGATGGTAGTGCCTCCTGCCAGGCCCCAGCAGTTTGCTTCTCCACAAACAGAGGTAACAACCATGGGACCTGGCCCATCAGTGGCTCTTTTGCCACAGCTGAGGCTACAGAGAACTTTAAACCTGTGAGCTACAAAGCAGAAAAGGCAAAGTATAGTTGTTGGTCCAAGATGTCAACTGAACAGATGGTACTGGTATGGATTTTTAATAGAGCTGGGAATGTTGGTGCACTTTCAGGCCCCCCAATTAGTTTGATCTTTCTTTTCTTCTAGAAGTTCTCTCTCCTAGAGTTCTTGGCCAGTTCACACACTTCATAGAATCACAGAATGGTAAGGCTGGAAGTGACCTCAAAGATCATCCAGTTCCAACCCCCTGCCATAGCCAGGGACACCTCCCACTAGTACAGGTCACTCAAGGCCTCCTCCAATCTGGCCTTGAACACCTCCAGGGAGGGTGTGGAGCACAGAATCACCCAACGTGATCAAAGATCACATTGGGTGATTCTATGATCCACAACCTCCCTGGGCAACCTGTGCCAGTGTCTTCCTTAGAAGAAAGTGTTTCATCTATATTTAATCTCTATGATGTGTACCTTTTTGGGTATGTATGGTTTTGGAGATTTGGGTTTCTTGTTTTGAATCTTTAAATTTGACATATTTTTATCTACCTTCTTTTTTAACTGTTACAGTTGATTGAACTCAGATGTCAGGCTCTAAGCTGCATTTGAAAGAGGCAATTCTGCTTTACCATCCTTTTGAGTATTAGTTTGCACACATGTAGGAAAAGGGAAGGAAATTCTTTAATGTGTTTCTTAAAAGGATCCAAAAGTAGCAATGGATTTAAAGCTAAGAGTCCTTTGGCTTGGAGGAGGTTTTCTGCACCGTTCTCCCTTGGTAGTTTGTTTGGGGTTTTCAGTCTTCTGCTGTGTGTTTGCTTAACACATATTTTTTAAATGCTTGGGAAACAGCATTACACATTCAATGGCAGCTTCAGTGATTTAGGAGTCTGTGGTGTTGAAAAGATCCCAGATTTATGTCTGAATATCTTTGTTAGAAGGCTGAAAGTCATTTAGAGTCTTACTTGGCTGATTGAAGATTTCCTTGGTTTAAAATTTCTGCTCATTTCAATTTTTAGGAGGTTTGCCAATTTAGTTTAAATAAAAACAAAGTCCAATACCAAAAGACAGACAGTAGAATTTTCAAAGCCATTAACCACAAGTCTACATGCAGTCACTCAACTGCAGTCTATACTGCAGGTATCTAGGCTACCTATATAATTATTTACACTTTGGCAATGTGGAAATCATTTTTTTTTTAAATAAATAAAATACTTACAGCGAATAGGGACCTGTCTTGTATTTGAGAGGATCTGCTAAAATTTGTCCCAGCTTGCCCTCAGATGCTAGTACATTGAGAACAAACTTGCCCTGGCTGTCAAATGTTTTAACCCACCAAAAAGATGGTTCCAGCCATTCAAGTGTAAGGTCCTGCACCTGGGTAGGCACAATCCCAAGCACAACTCCAGGCTGGGTGGGGAATGGCTGAGAGCAGCCCTGAGGAACAGGCCCTGGGGGTCTGGGGTGATGGAAAGCTCAAGATGAGGCTGCAGTGTTCATGCAGCCCAGACAGCAACTGTGTGCTGGGCTGCAGCAAGAGCAGTGTGGGCAGCAGGGCAAGGGAGGGGATTCTGCCCCTTTGCTCTGCTCTCCTCAGACCCCATCTGGAGTCCTGTGTGCAGTTCTGGAGCCCCCAGCACAGGAAGGACATGGAAGTGTTGGAGCCAGTGCAGAGGAGGCCACAAAGATGCTGAGAGGGCTGCAGCAGCTCTGCTGTGAGGACAGGCTGAGAGAGTTGGGGCTCTGCAGCCTGGAGAAGAGAAGGCTTCCAGGAGACCTTAGAGTAGCCTTCCAGGATCTGAAGGGGGCTACAGGAAGGCTGGGGAGGGACTATTGACAAGGTCTTGCAATGCCAGGACAAGGGGCAATGGGTTTGAAGTGGCAGAGGGGAGATTGAAAGTGGATGTTAGGAGGAAGTTGTTTGCAGTGAGGGTGGTGAGACACTGGCACAGGTTGCCCAGGGAGGTTGTGGCTGCTCCCTCCCTGGAGGTGTTCAAGGCCAGGTTGGAGGAGGCCTTGAGTGACCTGTGCTAGTGGGAGGTGTCCCTGCCTATGGCAGGGGGTTGGAACTAGATGATCCTTGAGGTCCTTTCCAACCTTACCATTCTATGATTCTATAATCTAGCCAGAAGTTCATACCCTTGGATAAACAGCACTGATTTCCTTGGGCTTTGAAATGGATTCACACTATAGTTGTTTCCCCAGGAATGAAGGCAGGCATTAATATTAGATGTTAATGTTTGGAGTAAAACACTACATCTGCTAGAGTTTTTCCCCTAATGTGCAGGATTTATAATTCTCTTGTACATATGCAGATGGATTCTTCCTACATTTCATCAATTTCGTATGATTAAGTTCTAAAATCACTGTCAGCCCTCAAACTGTCCTGTAGGTAGCAATGTGCTAAAATACCAGAGATAGCCACAGAAAAAGAAAGCTTGTTAGGTTTTCACTCATACTTCCACATACTCTCCTCAAACTATTAGAACACTGTTCTGCACAAAACCTTTTGTATTTGTGCAAGTGTTTTAGCATCTTACAGCGAGGGAAAGTCTGTCCTACACACTGCTAACATACAATAGGTTTATTGAATATTCTATACTTCCCTTGTACCTTGGAAAGCAAGAAGCAAACATGAGAGAGAGATGCTTAATGTCAGAGAAATCAATGTTGTGTGTGATATATTGCCCTCAGTTCTGTGTACAACCAGCAGTTACTATCAAGGTGTATTGCATATAGAAATCTGAATTAATGTTTTATATTATGCATTCTGCTTCATTCTCCTCTCCACTGGAAACTGTTGCTTTTCCCTTTGAATTCTCTATTCCCCAGCATTCTTTCATCTAGAATAAACCCTTCTGTGATAGAATCATAGAATCACAGAATGGTAAGGTTGGAAGGGACCTCAAGGATCAGCTAGTTCCAACCCCCTGCCATAGGCAGGGACACCTCCCACTAGCACAGGTCACTCAAGGCCTCCTCCAACCTGACCTTGAACACCTCCAGGAAGGTTGTGGAGCACAGAATCACCCAACATGATCAAAGATCAAAGATCACATTGCATGATTCTGTGCTCCACAACCTCCCTGGGCAACCTGTGCCAGTGTCTCACCACCCTCACTGCAAACAACTTCCTCCTAACATCCAGTCTAAATCTCCCCTCTGCCACTTCAAATCCATTGCCCCTTGTCCTGGCATTACAATCCCTTGTCAATAGTCCCTCCCCAGCCTTCCTGGAGCCCCCTTCAGATCCTGGATGGCTACTCTAAGGTCTCCTGGAAACCTTCTCTTCTCCAGGCTGCAGAGCCCCAACTCTCTCAGCCTGTCCTCACAGCACAGCTGCTGCAGCCCTCTGAGAATCTTCGTGGCCTCCTCTGGACCCACTCCAACAGTTCCATGTCCTTCCTGTGCTGGGGTCTCCAGAACTGCACACAGGACTCCATGTGAGGTCTGAGGAGAGCAGACTACTACATCGTTGGCTTTAGGAGACATTGGAGACAAGAAAGATTGTTTCTCAGCTAACTCAGTGCTGGTCCAGAGTAAGAAAGAACAGTGCAGAATATACAGGAGCATTGACATGCAGGCATGTCCTTCTAGCCTCAGCCTCATCTTGGTACTATCTTATGATAGTGCATCAGAGTGCAGTGAAACTGAGGTCCCACTGAAAGCAGTAAGGCTAAATAAACACCACATTGCACTCATCACTAGAGAAACCTTTGTCCACACTATTCCCAGTGTTCTCAGCCATGAAACAACTCTGAGTCATGTTGCTGCCCCAGTGTGGTGTAGATGTACTACTAAAATAGTTTCCAAGAGTACAGTACCAGTTCTTCCAAAGATGGCTATGTCTATACTAGCAAGTAGTACAGTGCAACAGGAGCAGATCTGCAGAACAAAAGTCAGTGCTGCAGAAGCAGCACCCACACTAGCTGTATGGATGAGGCAGGAGGGTGGGAAGGGTAGCTGAGACCAGCTTTTAGCTGGTCTTGTGGGTTGGCTGCCTCAAAATGGTACAGCTGCTCCCTGGGCAGGTCTTCCACGTGACCATGGAGTGGGAAGAAGCCAGGTTTGTGTGCTCTGGACAGGTTCACAGGTGAGGCACAGCGTGAGAAATGGGCATGGATTTGATGTCTCCTGTAAAAGCACTTGCACAGTGTGATGCAAACATTAGTGTACATGCACTTGCTGTCAGGTCCCACTTCAGCACCAATACAGAAGATACAGTTTCTAAAAACCACAACACAGGGAATACTGAAGTCATCTGGAGGTATGGTAAGCAGATGAGTGCTGTCAGAAATCTGAGCCTCACCTAATAGCTTAGATGGTTGGGAAATCTTAAACCTAACTGCAGCATTGGCTATCTGTATAGGCAGCCCTGTGTGCTGGTGTGAGGCTGATTGGAATGTTGCAATGAGAGAAATTAAATCACCGGTTGTAAAAAGAAAATAATGATGAAGTCTGTATCCTTCATTGGTTTGCTGAAAGGGATAAAAAGCCAAAGTGTAAATAATTTGTCTCACTTTGTTCTGGGATGCTTCTCCCTTTCACTTCTTCATTCAGCTTTAGTATCTCTCCAGTGACCTTGGCTAATAGATGACTACATAAGCATTGCTGATTGTTTTGTTTGTCTAGGAAGGAGGGTGGGGGAGAAAGAGTAGCTTTGAGCCCCTTCTGGGCAGTTTCTTTGTCTGGGAGGGAGTTTGGATTTCTCTATTATTTCTAATTTGCATATAGTTGTAAATGCTTGTAAATATGTTGTATATATATGCTTGTAAATGTTGTTTTGCTGCAAATAGAGCTCTGACTTCCAAGCCATCTGAGCTGGTCTGGTAAATTTCACAGAGTGTGTGTGTGGGGAAATATCAAGAATCTAGTCTGCAAAACTTCTGATTCAACTGCTTATGTGTAAGGTCAGGAAACGTGATTTACACATTAGCCTTTTATTGTAAATCTTGTGGTTTCAGATTCCTCTGTAAACTCCAACAGTCATGAGAGAAACTCATAAGAAACAGCATAAGAAACTCCTTCCTCCCATAAAAAACAACATAAGAAACTCCTTCCTCACGTAAAAAACAACATAAGAAACTCCTTCCTCACATAAGAAACAACCTTCAAAGCATACAGTGTTCAGGGTGCTTGTAAGCAAACATGAACCAAAGGGCACAAATTGTAATTTTTCACATTTTATCAACAGTATTGAATATTCTTCTACCTAATTCTTGTCCTCTGCACTCTTGAGCAATGACTGATTCTCAATCTGATAAAGAGCTTATGAAAGAGGGCTAAACCAGGAATACAGATAGTGAAGGGTTGAATAATGTTTCACTTCCCCACCATTAAACAGGAGAGAGAAAGCAATTATTGATTTTGATCCTTCACAGAAGCAAACCTATGAAAGCAGAGGTTCTTTGAGAAAATCATATTTCTTTGAAAAGAATGTACAGGGATCTGTTTCCCTGTATGCAGTTAAATACACCTGCAGCATATCTGTTTCTCTGACCACAGCTTGCAGCCTATCTGATTGTGCACTCAGTCCACAAGCTCTCTGTAAATTCATTTTGAACATTTCAGAGTGCTTGTCTGGTTTTCTTCTATGGTTTTCTGTCTTCAGTCTNTTCTATGATTCTATGATCTGTACAAGTAGAGAATGCCAACATATATTCACACATCCACATACCTCTGTAAGAAGTGCATAATGCCACACAAACTCCTGCTTGGCCTGGCATTTATGTACAATTGTTACATGTGACTGACTTTTAGTGTAAAAGATTGAGTTGTTTCATAAAGGAGTTTGTCTCTTGGTGTTATTTTAAACAGAAACCAGCACAGTTGTAGTCATTCCCTTTGATATGCTTTTCCTAGTTCATATTAAACGCCATGGGACTGTCGCGGAGGGGGTAATTAGGTACTGCGAGACGATATCATAAAAATATTAATATATAGTTTATTAATATTAAATAATCAGAACTCGCACCACCCCGATTACCATTTAATAATAATAATAACAATAATAATAACAATAATAACAGGTTCTTTGCAACGTTATGGAAACTATATACAGGTTATAACAGGATCTGGAAATAACTATTAAATATATACATTAACTAAACTCGATTTAAACTGGAAAAG
>WBNM01002448.1:24309-36639 GCA_013399055.1 Ramphastos sulfuratus | reverse complement strand
CAGAGGTCCCTTCTAGTTCCTTCTGTTCTGTGATCTCAGGGTGCTGTGCACTAGAAGTGACTGTATTTAAAATGTCCAAGTTTTCCTTCATTAAGTCCCCCAATATCAGAGAGCTGAATTATCTGTGCTATTCAGGTAGAGCTGCATCTGCTTTAAGCACACAGAAGCACAGTCTATAGCTGCATTTTAAACAGGCACAAGATGTCTTTTCTAGAATCGAAACAGTTAAAAGCAATAAAAATAAGTACCCAGATTCCACAAGGTGTCTCTCAGACATCTAGAAATGAAAAGCTTCACTGTTAAACTTGAAATCCATGCAAGTAGGTTGCCAAGGTTCCTCCTCCCCCAACCACCCACATCAGTTGCTGGCTGTCAGTTTGACTGATGAATCACTGGCCAGAGACATGCAGGTGAGCATCACAGCCCACAGATTTGAGCCTGGAGCACTGAGAAGCTGAAGCAGCTGCTTTGCTCTCATCCATCTTTCATTCAGAGAGACTCTAAAGCACTCACCTGCTTTACTTGCTAGCCATATCTCACCATGCATTGTCATTTGGACCACCTTCAGCCCCTATCTAATAAGTCTAGTACTTTCCTCTGGGTATCTCCTCTGTTCCTCCCTAGAGTTTCTAAATGTGATTTTATTGGTGTATCTCTTACTGGACAAATATTCTGAGCATTGGTGAACACCATAGCAGAAAAGGAGGCTGGATGAGGCACTTAATGCCATGGTTTAGCTAATTAGAAGGGTTAGGTGATAGGTTGTACTCAATGATCCTGGAGGTCTTTTCTAACCTGGTTAATTCTGTGATTCTGTGAAAAGGAGATTTACTTAATGTGTTTTGCTGCTGTTCATAACCTTCCCCAGATATTACCTCAGAGATATACATTTTGCTGTGGTCCCAGTATGACAATTACAACTTTGGATATAGCTGGAAGGAAAGTGAATGCTCTGTCTGCTGTGTTGAGCAGCAGTGAGGGAGACTAGAAGTTCCCCCTGACCTGATATCTCAAAGGGTGCTGCATGAGACACTTCAGAGTTTGTTGCTACAAGAGCTCCAGCACAAGGAAGGTCTCAAGAAAGTCAGACAGCAGAGGCACCAACAAGACACTGCCTGTCTAATTTCTTTTTGCAGATTATCTCACAAGCTGTTGGAAAAACCCAGTCTATACTGAGGCTCTTTTGTTCTAAGATGGCCTTTGCTGCTTCACAACTACATTCAAAGACAACACCTGAGGGCATACCCCACTGCTCTAGGCCTCCATGCAGAACCAACCCAACTGCCTATATGCCCACAGCAAAGTTATGTCTGTGGTTGAATTCCCTAGAGAAAGGCAGGAAGGATATAAGCTGTGTCACCAGGAAAACTCCAGGTCATGCAGCCTGTTAATTACATGCACAGGGCTGCCAAACTCATGTGCAAAGCTCTTTAGCAAGCACAGGACAAGGCACAGCTCTTGGCAGCTCTTCTATTCACTGCCTTTTACTAAAGCAAGCAGTCTTCTCCCACAATGCTTGTCCCAGCACTGAGTAATAGCAAGGCCAAGGTAGGACAGTCTGTAACTTCTATGCTTCTTTACCCTCACACTAATCAATCATTGCATCCCCTCCACCTCCTATTATGTCTTTTTCTGAACATGTTCACAACAGTATTACTTGACTTAGCTGTTAGCAGCCACAAGCCCATTTCTTCTGCTCTGACTCTTGGGCCACAAACATCATTCTTATTATTGCTAATTCTCTCTGTCTAGATGGTGGGTGGCACAAAGGCATGGGAGTATGGGAGAAGCAACCAGTTCTTGGTCTTCCTCAGACTGAGGAAGAATTCTGCCTGTGTTTTCCCCAACATCTTACCATTGCATGTGCTTCCTTCTCCAGTCTGCCTTGCAGTGGGAGTTGTGGTTTAAAGCCTCATTCTGTCCTGTGTCTTACTCAACATCGTGGCTTGCCAATCTGCCCCAAGAGCAGCACACGGAGGCCGATCAGCAGGGACATGGACCTGCCACAGACTGTCCATTGTGGTTTACTTTATGAAAGACAGAATTTCACTCTCTATATAGGGAACATAACCCTGGTTTTGGTGATCACCATGAGGGTAGGAAGGCTCTACAGAAGGACTTGGGTAGATTGGATCAATGAGTCAATGTTAATGGCATGAGCTTCAACAAGGTCAAAGGCCACAACAACCCCAAGCAATGCTACAGGGATGGGGCAGGGTGGCTGGAAAGCTGCCTGGCAGAAAGGGACCTGGGAGTTGTAATAGACAAACACCTCAATATGGGCAAGCAGCGTGCCCAGGTGGCAAAGAAAGGCAATGGGATCCTGGCTGGGATTAGAAATGCTGTGTCCAGCAGGAATAGGGAGGTGGTTGTCCCATTGTACTTGGCTCTGGTGAGGCCACACCTTGAGTATTGTGTTCAGTTTTGGACACCTCATTACAAGAGGGATATGGAGGTGCTGGAGCAAGTGCAGAGGAAGGCAAGGAAGTTGGGGAAGGGCCTGGAGCTCTTATGAAGAGCTGGGGATGGTTAGTTTGGAGGAGAGGAGGCTGAGGGGAGGCCTTATTATTGTCTACAGCTACCTGAAAGGACATTGTGGAGAGGCTGCTGCTGATCTCTTCTCACATGTAAATAGTGATAGAACAAGAGGGAATGGCCTCAAGCTGCCACTGAACATTAGGAAACAATTTTTCACAGGCAGAGTGGTCAGGCATTGGAATGGGCTGCCCGGGTAGGTGGTTGAGTCACCAACCCTGGATGTGTTCAAAAGTCATTTGGATGTGGTGCTTAGGGATATGGGGATGTGGTACTTAGGAATATTTACCCCTTCTTACAGAGTAGGGGTATCAGTTAGACTTGGTGATCCTGAGGGACCCTTCCAAGCAGAATGTTTCTGTGTTTCTGTGTGAGAAGGCTGACAGGACAAAAGTGCATGCCTCCTGCTCCTTTGCCATGGTGGAAACTCATATACTGTGTGCTGAAAGCAGTAACCTGAGCCTGGCCTGAGAGGTGAGTAGGCCTGCTCATTCATAGCCCAAGGGAAGAGGCAAATGTACAGTGTGATGGATAGGACACGAGGCTGTGCTCTCACTAAACTACTGCTACAAAGGACAAATAGGACCCATGCTGGGGGAAAAAAAAAAAAAAAAAAAAGAGGCCTGAACTCAATCAGAAAGTACAGTTTTGTTGGCTGTACTTACCAGGCTCCTTGTATTCCTTAAAGCTGTCATTCACCAGAGGGAAATGGATGACTATGGGTGCTCTGGGGTCCTCTGCATCTGAAAACACGTAACATTCCTTTGGGTTCTTCTCATCCTCTTCACTTAGCTCCACTTTGGGGAATGGGATTTTTTGTATCTTGCAATATTTGTATGTCATCTCTAATTGCTGTGGACACAGAATGTCATTGCCTTAAAGCCAGGAGTAAGACAAGAATCAGGTTTACTGAGGTATTGATGGAGGTTAGGAACTTTGCTCCCCCCCTCCATTGAAATTTACCAGACTAGCTCAGACAGCTTGGAAGTCAGAAGAAGCTGTATTTACAGCAAAGCAAAATTTACAAGCATATATACACAATATATTTACAATGATATACAGATTAGAAATAATACAGAAATCCAAACTCCCTCCCAGACAAATAGAACTGCCCAGAAGGGCTCAAAAGTTACTCCCTCTTTCTCCCTCTACTTTCCCAGACAGACAAACAAAGCCACCAGCAAAGCTTACATTGTTATGTGTTAGACAAGATTAGAGGAGAAATATTAGAACAGATTGAAGGAGAAGCAAAAAGGAACAGCATCGCAGACCACAGCGGGACAAATGGTTGATATTTTGTTTTTTATCCCTCTCAGCAAACCAATGAATGATATAGACTTCTTCATTATTTTCTTTTCACAATCAATGATCTAATTTATCTCATTAAAATATTCCAATTAGCCTCAAACCAGCAGAGGTATAATAGAAAGCCAACCGAGTGCTGGGCTGCATCNTGGTGAGACACTGGAACAGGTTGCCCAGGGAGGTTGTGTCTGCTCCCTCCCTGGAGGTGTTCAAGGCCAGGTTGGACGAGGCCTTGAGTGACCTGTACTAGTGGGAGGTGTCCCTGCCTATGGCAGGGGGTTGGAACTAGATGATCCTTGAGGTCCCTTCCAACCTTTCCATTCTAGGATTCTATGATTAAATACTATGGCAGTTTAACCTGGTCCCCAGAATCACCCTGCAAACGATGTGTAGTCCAAAGCAGCCACAGTCTAACTCTCCTTTTTGCCATCACTCACCACAAATCAGAAGATGCTTCTTACATCCCTATAACCTTTTTTTACAGCCAGAGGGAAAAGCAACACTTAGAATTCGTCATGAGGACAGACCAGGAGGACTACAGTCATGTCCCCCACAAAGAATTGTTACTGGGTTCCCTGAGGCTTTTAAGTGTATACTGTAAGCCACTACAGAGAAAGGAATCTAACAGTTTCTATAGTCCTGATCTTGAAGGAAGTTTCTTTATTCCTCCCAGATACTGTGACTGGTTTGCTCTTGATCAAATTCAGAGACACTTACTTAAAAGTGTTAATAACACAAGCAGAGTTTTACCAAGGCTGAAAGGAGCAGAGCATTTTAATCTTCTCACCTTGAACACATTCCCCAGACCATAATCAAGTGAGATAATGACATCTACGTTCCTCTCTGGTTTGAAAAGTGCTGCACCACTGGTGTTGATGAAATAGCCAACATCTATCAGGCAGAGGTATTTCTGCAGTGGTGTCAGATTGTTAGGGAAATCATCCAGCACAGTGTCTGAAAAACATTTTAATATAATTAGTGGTAAGAAAGGAGTCAGCAATTCTGTCTGTGCTACATGTTAAGGGCAGCCCCTTCATTGCCCTCCGGACCAGGCTCACCTCCCTCTGTAATGTGAAACCACAAACAGGGCCTCAGGAGCACACACTCCTGTGCACACATCTGGCCTGTTCCCATACTTTCTCAGACCCACCAGGCCACAGGGCAGCCAAACAGAAGACAAGTGAGGCACAAACTCCACTGGCCTCACAGCTGCTCTAGGGAGTGGTTTTTCACAGAATACTAATTTTGTCTTTTTTTTTTTTTTTTTTTTTCCCCTCTAAGAAAAGGGAAAAACAGAAACAACAATTTCAAAGTTTAGCAACAGATCTAACAAATGCAGTACATTGCTGGACATTTGCACTGGGTTAGTTTTGCTTTTCCATTCTCAGAATTAGAGTCCTTTCAAAAGGTGAAAAATCACCTTCAGTGATCTCATATAAATTACCTTACCCATGCTGCCAAAAATACACCACATCATGCACACAGCATCCCCTACCAAAGGCTTAAAATACTGCTTGGATTAATTAAACCTCACATTAACACCAAAAGGAGCCAACATGGGATTATACCAACAGGCAAGCTGAAATCTAAATCTAAAGCCAGCTTTTAACAGCTAGACTCTCGTTTCTCTGCTATCAATCTCAGCACCCTGCCCCATAGGCAGCAAGTCCACCCTTTTTCCTCTGGTACCATTTCTAGTCCTGTGAAGTAAGAAGCATTTTGCTTTGGTTTAATGAGTGCTTTAAGAGTGTTCCTTAAGTTCACAAAACGAGGTAGCAAAGCCCAGAGCAGACCCCTTGAGCCCTAAATCATTTGTGCTTAGGTATTCTTCAAGGTGGGTTTGGACGTGGCACTTGGTGCCATGGTCTAGTCTCAAGGTCTGTGGTAATGGGTTGGACCTGATGATCTTTGAGGTCTCTTCCAACCTTGGTGATACTGTGATACTGTGTGATTTTAAGAACTGCTGATCACATAAATAGTGCAGGTTAAGTTCCAGTTTTTCACTTCTTTCAATCTCTGCCTCCTTGGCTTCATTCTGTAGTGCTGATTTAAACCACACAGAATAATTCTAGCTTGTTCCATAGCCTGGAATGTTTGACAGCAGCTTGAAGTAATAACTCATTTTTTTTCCGTTCTCTCATTGTCAAGTCTTTATAAAAAAATATTTATTTCAGCTTTCATGGTTGCTGGGAATTCACAGATTCTGCTGCAATGACAGACATTTGCTTGCAGCCCCTCACAGAAGAAACAGAGCATACTTTTTAGTTCTCTTTGGCCTAGTGAATATTTTTAGTTAAAATTCTATTACTCCCATTTTCTTACCACAGAGATGAAACAATGCAACATTTATCCATGGCTGGATATGTGAATCAGAAGTGGGCATTTCCCTGGGGAATTGTCTTCTGCCATCCCACACCCAAAAAGGGGCTCTGCCTCAGGAATTCCCCTGAAAGCATGAACCCTACTGAAAATGTTATGCACTAATTCCAGGCTGTGGTTCTCAAACTTCTTACCACAGAATACAGGCTCTTCATATGCCATTTAAAGCCTTGTTTTAATGTGTCAGGTAACTTGAGCTGCAGGGAAGCTGTTAAAACAGCTATATTCTGGAGACTGCACTTACTACAAGGCTTCTCACAGAGCTGGCATCTCCTCTTACTCCTAGAGATGGAACCAGTTTTGGACTGGTCTCATGAAGGCAGTCAAAACTGGATACAAAAATCTCCTAGTTCTTCCCAATCCAGACTTTCCCCTTTTCCCACTCCAGTCTTCATATTTTCCTCTTATTTTGCTTTATTAGTAGAATATCTACCCTGAAGTAGCTTATAGTGTCCCTATGCTCTCTTCTTCCAAATCCTTCTTGGAATCTGCTTCTACCATCTGCCTTTACAAAATTTCTAGTTAGCAAATGTAAGGAAAATTATTTTTTTTATCATTTACTGATTGACAATTCTATCCTTCCAAGTCACTTTCTTGCTCCTTCTCTCACCCACCATTCTTATGCTACTTATTTTCCCTTTCTCTTATTTGTTTTTTTTTAGAGTAGACTCTTTTTGGACTTTTTGCCTACTGAACATTTTGAAAGCACTCAGCACACTGTGGGCTCTGCCTTAATCCACAAAAAAATCGCCACCATCTCTTGTCACAGTCACTAAACCATGTAGTAATGGCAACCAGCAATGAAAGCTGTTGTAACTTGTGTGAAACAGTGGAGAGAAAACACAAGTTGTGAAAGGGAAGGAGGCAGAGAACATGTGTTTTCTTGCTGAAGTCAGATTAATCTTAATAAAGTGGGGTCCTCCCACACAGATCATGGAATAAATGAGGATGCTGGGATTACAGGAAGGTTTGTGATGTACAAAATGTCAGCTCCACCACCTTGCTATCACTCCACAGCTTCTTCCACAGATTTTGAAGTAAAACTATTACAAGTGTCTATTCAGCCTATGTGCAGAGCACAGGCCATAAAAAAACCTGTTGTTCAATTTATACTTCAAGTCTACACAGTCTGCTTGTTTAACATAGGTTGCTTTAACTTGCTGTTGTCGGATCTTGGTATTTATGTTTCTGAAGGGTTAAAAGAGAGGTCTCTGGATGGGTAAATCATCAGGCAGAAATACCACACATGGGCAACCACATG
Source organism: Ramphastos sulfuratus (assembly GCA_013399055.1). Lineage (NCBI taxonomy): Eukaryota > Metazoa > Chordata > Aves > Piciformes > Ramphastidae > Ramphastos > Ramphastos sulfuratus. The sequence goes on along the minus strand of WBNM01002448.1, from coordinate 29,159 downwards.
CTTGTAATCAGTCCTCATCTGATACACTTAATAGCCTGCTTCATGTTTCTAATGTCACCTTTGCTTCTTGACCTGAAAAGTTTCTACCCTTTGTGAATATTTTGACTGCTGTAGCTACACAGAGCAACAAAATTCCCATAGAAACACAGGCTTTGAGACATACTACAGATATCTTCAGGAGGTGAAAGACTGGCCCACGAACTAGTTAATTTTAACCTGTTAGCCTAGAGCAGCAGACACAGTAAACATAGTTCCATCTCAGCAGACATCCAAGCCCTGAGAAAATATCCCAAAACATGAGATTTCCAAAGTCTCAAACCAAAACAATCTGAGATGTTACCTGCAGACTGCAGCTAACTCTCAGTTGCAGTTACCTTTCCATTCAATAAATTTTTTCTGATGGATATAATCCTTGTGAAACTCTAAGCCTCTCAGGAAGTTATGAGACTTTGCCAGTAGCGGACGCTTGGTCATAATGTCCTGAAACATTTCATACAACTTCCCTGACAAGCAAGATGGAGGCTCGATGGCAGTGATATCTTCCTCAGGGGAATGCTTTTCTGAAACAGAGAAGGAACTGTGAGAAAAAACATCAGCAACACCTTCTGCTGGGCACCTCCACTGCCCAGTTGTCCTCACACTCTTTCTGTGGGTTTCTCCCCTCCCTGTTTCTTGCAGTCTGCTGGGAAACAAATACACTTGACCAATCCCATTTCAACAAGGAGACAGTTTGGTTTGTTTTAAAGCAAGAACAGCTCCTGTCATTTTCTCTTTCAAATTACACGGAGGCTTTGTACTTTTGCCTGCCAGTAAAAGCNGGGTTGGCCTCTTCTCCCAGGCATCCAGTGACAGAACAAGAGGACACAGTCTCAAACTGCGCTAGGGCAGGTTTAGGCTGGATGGTAGGAAGAAGTTCTTCACAGAAAGAGTGATTGGCATTGGAATTGGCTGCCCAAGGAGGTGCTGGATTTGCCATCCCTGGAGGTGTTTAAAAGGAGACTGGATGAGGCACTTAGTGCTGTGGTTTAGTTAATTAGAAGATGTTGGGCGATAGGTTGGACTCAATGATCTCGAAAGTCTTTCCTAATCTGGTTAATTCTGTGATTCTGTGAATGCAAAGTGGAAAAGTACTGGGTTCTCTGAGTGAAGAGGTAAACATACCAGGGATAGGCCATCAAATGGCAATAATAGATATGTTAATATTTTCATGGGAGCATTAAATTTTTTATATCTGGAAGCACAGCCTGTATTGCTCTCTCACTGCTTGCTGTGCTTGATGCTATCTTTCCCCCGACTGCTGCTTCAGCTGCTGCTTCACTGTTTTACTTCATCTCTACTCCCTCTAAGGTCACTATATTCTGGAATAGTTTATTTGCTATACTTAGTCTAATTGTAAAAATACAATTTCATTTTCTGATTTTCCAAATCCTGAGTTGTGGTGAATTTGCTCTCCGGGGCAGATTTACAATAAGTTATTGGGGGAAGGGATCCACTCTAACCCATAACAAGTGTGCCTCAAGGTTTACAAGAAAATAATTTTAAAATAATTACATTAAATGAAATTTAAATTAAATTAAACCATCACATATTAATCATTTTGACACAGGTGAAAGTCATGCTGGAAGATACACAGTGAGGCAACACAACATACAGCAAATTGGGGAGAACACGTGAGAGACTGTTCCCGAACAGCAGCAATAGCACATCTATCTTGAACAGCAAATAGAATCATAGAATGGTAAGGTTGGAAAGAACCTCCAGGATCATCTGGTTCCAACCCCCTGCCATAGGCCGGGACACCTCCCACTAGTACAGATCACTCAAGGCCTCATCCAACCTGGCCTTGAACACCTCCAGGGAGGGAGCAGCCACAACCTCCCTGGGCAACCTGTGCCAGTGTCTCACCACCCTCACTGGAAAGAACTTCCTCGTGACATCCAGTCTAAATCTCCCCTCTGCCAGTTTAAACCCATTGCCCCTAGTCCTGTCATGACAAGACTTTGTCTATAGTCCCTCCCCAGCCTTCCTGTAGGCCCCCTTCAGATACTGGAAGGCTACTATAAGGTCTCCTTGAAGCCTTCTCTTCTCCAGGCTGCAGAGCCCCAACTCTCGTAGCCTGTCCTCATAGGAAAGCTGCCAGGTCAAAGAGTTTTGGCTTTAACACTCTTACCTATATCTACCATATCTTTGGCCCATCGCTCCCAGAATTCGTTTGAATTTGAGGACCAGTACAAGCCATCCAGCAAATTCCTAGTGAAGATGTTTGTCCAAAGACCTGCAAGTCAAATCACATGGGAAAAACAGCTGCACCACCACATGTTGATCACTGACATTAGAGGTATCCATGCTCTAGCTATTATTGACCCACACGAGCTGACCCTACTGTGGTATGGCTTAAGCAATAGGTCTCACAGAGTTCAAAGCTAATGGTGCCAGTACTTCAGTGCCCTTTCTCACCAGGTAACAACACAGAGACCAGTCACTCTATAATACAGAGTAGCAAAGTGAGAGGTATCAATCACTCTGGTTTTGGGGCATTTGCTGTGTCCTTGAGAAGGAAAGCAGGCTTTGAAGGCACGATGAAGCCCCATAAGCACAAAGCCCTTCTTTAAGCTGATTTATTCTTTAAATTGAACTAGGACACTTTCTTCTTCTCTGGAGTTCAGCTGGTCCAGGATCAAGAGAATTTGCTTCATATATGAGTCTGCCTTTGGAAAACTGTGAAACCCCTTGTCATTAAGCTTCACACCAGGAACAAATTCAGCCTCTAGCAGACTTCACAGAGAGATAAACACTATTTTTGTCTCCACTGAACACCCTTGGTTTTGGTATCAAAAGCTAAAATTCTGGCAAGGATTTTAAATCTGCCAGGGGCAGATACTTAACTAGCTGCTTTTCCTCTTCACCTCTAGAGGCAGCACAGCCAGTAAAAGCAGTTGCTGGAAGTTAAAAGTGCTTCCCTCATCCATATGGGCAGGGAAGATTAGCACACCATTCTGAACCCATAAAGCTCAGATAGTGCTCACCTCTATAGCTTGTCCTAAACAATTTCTATTTTATTTTCAGCTCCTTCCAGTTCTACCCCAGCAATGCACTGCCTAGAAATACAGTTGATGAAGTGGAAGAGTTGATGCCTGATCAGGGCAGAAAGGCTTATTATTTCCTCAACTTGCTTTCTTCACCTTCTTGTTTGGTTCAGAAAATGGGAAGCAGAACCATGCCACATCTTTCCCAAATCTGCCCAGGTTAAGAGTGAATACAAGAGGAAACAAACTTTACAAAGAGCAGAAGTGTACCGAAAGGTAAAAAAAATCCATTGAATCAAAATGTAGAGCAGGCCTGCTGGCAATGAGTGTTAACACACCACAGTGGCTAGCTAGTACCACGCTTTCTACCACATTGTGATTAACTATATTGCACTGATAGATCACCTTCCAGATAGCAGATCCGAGATTCTGGCAGCTTCTTCACTCTCCTCCCCATGAAGAACTCACTGTCAAAATATTCTGAGCGAATGGATGTTCCATATTTTGGTATGGCCACCTCGTAAGGAGAGAACTCTGCCCACTCTACAAAAGAATCGACACATGGCATCTTTACTGCACTAAAAACAACAAAACAAAACCTCCCCTGTGGATAAAGCTACCCACAAGCTCCACGAATCTTGCTTGTCCCAGCAGCTCTGTACTATCAGCAGCTTTGTAATGTATACTACACTGACTAGTGCCACAAAAACTGAAAGGTGATTTGCATACAAAAGGGACTCACTTTCACTCCTTAGAAAGAGTCTAGCATTAGCTTCACAAGCTTAGATGTATTAAGATTCTGGGATTCCCACTTGCCACTAAATCAAGAGTATCAAAGGTACAACATGCAAGCATGATTCAACTAAACAGGTATGACTGGCATGAAACCTCGACTAACCCAAACCTGTCAGTCTACATGATATAACAAAGCAGCCTGAAGACAACACCACCTCCTACCTAGAAAGTATCACAGTGTGGGCATGGTCCGAGATGTTCCTGAGTCATGCTGTCCTGTACAGGTGTCACAGTAAAGCAGTAGCTATAAACTTAGCCAAATACAAGTACCAATTGTCTGGGGGGTTGTTTCTTTCCTTTCCAGTACCTGCTTTTCTAAACACCTTTTGTTGCAAGTAGTCTGTGTCCATTCAAAGGGTGTCATATCACACCCATCTAGCAGTCATACTCCACCCAACTGTCATACCCTCATCAGTGTAGTATTTAAGGAAGTGACATAGTCACTTTTCACAGCACCTCCACAAATTAAGGAAGCATCAAAGCCATTCTATAGGTAGAACTTCAGCCCAGATCATCAGAAATGCCCTGTTCATGTCTGAGCATGTTACCCAGCAGCTCTGCTCTTTCTAATCAATGACACCCAGAGTTTGCCAAAAGGACAAACATTTCGATAAAAGGTGACTACCGAGTCAGGGCAAGCAACAGGTGTATGTCCCTTTTATTCTCCACACTCACACACTCTCCCTCCCACTTCCCTTTAGTCTTCATTCAGAGTCAGGATGCTCTAAGAATGCTTACCTCTGAATTTGAAAGTACCAAACTTTTCACCTTTCACATTGAGGACTGCGTAGAAAGGCAGCGGGTTTTGTCCCTGCTCCAAAGCCTTGCGTTGGTCTGTGAGTTTGTACTTTCTTGGCTAATCAAAGAGATTTAGAACAGCACAGTAAATCTCTGGAAAAGCAACGGGCAAAAAATGTGCCACAATCTACCTAGGTACAGAGACGTAACAGATGCTTTACAACTCAGAGGAAGCAATGAGTCACATCTTTAGGAGATCTCTTCCTCTATGTTCCTGCACTTAGAAACATA